>WEIS01093451.1:0-10836 GCA_013389965.1 Todus mexicanus
AGAGTGGCTTTGATGGGCATCTGCTTTCCAGCCAAGGTCAACCCTCTGCAGCCTGGGGGTTATGCAGCATCATCTCTTACTAGAAGGGTAGTTTGCCATGCCTGCTGAGAAAGACTTGTTCCCAGGTCTTGTTGATTGTTGGAAAGTTCACTCTTGCTCTTGAATTTCAGGCACAGATCACTTATTTACTATATTTATTTCTTGGGATATGGCTGTCCTTAGCTGCGTGCTTGTGATGATGCTTGACAGAGTCAACACTTTAAAAGCAGAAATTTAGTCTAGTGAAGAAAAGATGTCAAAGCTGGAAATTAGAAAGTGTGAGTACATCTCTCTAGATTGGGCTTAGCAAACAGGTTACCTGTGTGCTTCAGCTATGTTAGGAGTTGGTGAACTATCTCTTCGAGGCAGCTGCCCCTTTGCTGCTCTTCTCTCTCTCTGTGTCTTTCTGTTGGGTATATAATCTGCTGTCCCTTCACCTTCTTACTTTAGCCTATTTCAAGTGTGCAAGCACTTTCTCCCCTTCCTTAGAAACTTCTATAAGTGTACAGTGCTTTTTTGCACTTCATGCAGGGTGTGTTAAATAGCCTTCTTCCTTCTCATAGCATTTTCAAGGATGATGCCAAATTTTAGAAGTAAAATAATCATTCACAGTAGAATTTTTTTTTTCAAATCTTATTCCACTGTTAGCTCTTTGTGGAGAGTAAATGAACAACAGTAATTATATGAATGTCAAATTAGTATCAAGAATGCATTTTCCTCCAATATTTGTTATTTTTATGGACTCTAATCACTTCAAGAACATGAGAAGAATGCATTCTTTCTTCTAATTCAGAAAACTTACTAGTTCTTCTGTGTGGTACAGAGCAAATATAATAAAACAGCCTCTTCCACTCTTGGAACTGGATCTCTTTTGCTAGTTCATTTGAGTCAATTAAATTCATTTCAACAGAGGAACATTTTCAGACTCTTCACTGACTCTAAATGGCTCTAATAATCTTACTCAGAGCAGTATGGAAAAAGCAAATGGAACTCCATGGCACATCACAGGAGAACCCTGGTGGCAGATCAGGTATGCTCGCAGTAAACTGGAATTTCATAAAATTGACACATACCCCACTAAAATCTGGCTTGCTGACAGATCTCAAAATTTAGTTGTTAATAAGGAAATACCAGTGGTTGGACTGTCTGTAGTGCGGTCTCATAGGAAAGTCTTGATCAAGAATAATGATATTTTGAATGATTTCAGCAATGAATTTTTGTAGTAAAGTTGGCAAATGTCACAATAGCTGTTGGAANTTTTGAAAAGGAACACAGGTAGAAACCTGGAGATGTTTGAGCAGCACTGGTTACACTGTTATAAAAATTTCCAGTTCTGGTGTCCACATTTCACGATGGATCAATCAATTTTCAGAGGTGACCTTGACCACTGTGTGTAGGTACTTGTTTTCAAAGGAGAGGCTTGATATATGTCTAGGCAGTGCTGAAAGTTGGAGTCAAAGACCTAAATGTCAGAACAAAACACGATTTTCTATCACTAAGGAGAATTAAACATTTGCTACTAATATGGGGAAAAAATAGTGGGCTCAGCTTTGCTTGAGCCGTGAGGTAAGATACACTTTGATCCACCTCCTTGTGTTCTAGTCTAGCAGTGGGGTTGTTGCTGTAAAGATAAACAGGATAGCAAAATTAAAGGAAGAGGATACCTTTTTTCAAGATGTGCCATATGTAAAATAAGTTATATTATATGCATACACATACATGCATTATATGGTTTTTTACTCTGATTTTTCAGCTTAGTGATCAGGATGATGATCAAGTAATTCCTTGCTCTGTGGCTGTACAGAAAATCCTTTGTAATGTCTTACTGTCAGGCCTAGGGTCACACCAGTAATCGGATTAGTAATCAGAGAGAATTTCCTCCCAAGTGAGATTGGCAGGAAGAAGGTATTTTAGGATATTTAGAAAAAGTGTCTTGCCTGTCATTGTAGCTAGCAAGGATGTTAATGATACCGTGTTTCTTTGTGTCTGTTTGAGTTTTAGATTTTTGAGATTTGAAAAATTCTCTTACTAAAGATTTTAGGTTTATTATAGAGCATGTGGGCAGTCTGTTGGTTTGCATTATAAAGAAATCAATTCTGATGACCTAGAGTCCGTCTCTTGTAGCATCAAAGTACCTTTCTGTTTGTACCTTCCCCTTTTCCCATCTGCAGATGGACAAAGATGCTTCCTTTTAATGTGCCAGATCATGAAAGAAAGACCAGCAGAGCTTTGTTATTAATCCTCTTCATTCCACTGGGGACAAGGACATATGTCCTCTTGTGTCCATGTTCTGGTTCTCCAGTACAAGCTAGAAGAAAATACTTGGTAAACTGATGATGTTAAAATGCATCCTGACCTCTTATGATTGTACATTTTCCCCCTATAAACTAATAGGAAGAAAAAAATGAATTACCATTGCCACCTGTACTTCAGATGTGACTTTCATGGGAAGTCACTTAGACTTTGTGCCCTTCTTCAAGACCACAAAGTAAGAGAGTACATTCTGCGAGAGAGTATGTTTTTAAAAGTTAATTTTTGTCTGCTTAGTGAGGGTGGTTTCTCTGTGTTTTTAAAGAACAGTAAGTTTAGAAATGTTTAACTTTTAAATGACTTTCACTTGAGGAGCTTTAAATCAGGTATTCGAAGCAGCGTATTAATCAAGCTGATGAAAGGACATTAGTAATCCTTAGGTGTGCTATAGTTGCATGACTTGAAGGAATCTGTGGTGAAAAGTTATGTCATTTTTGTTACACATTTTCAGGAGGAATTGACAGAAAGCACTGCATATTGATTCTTTACAGCTGATAAACACATCTGCTCCCAGACCTCCTGGTTTGTTGTAGGAGCGTTTTTTTCCAAACATGTTCTCTATGATTAAATTTTTATGTTAGAGGGCAGTTTTTATTGGGTTTTTTTGGCAGTTGGTTTGTTTGTTTGTTTTCCTTCCTGTATCTTTTATACCTTTGTACCTATCTCATATCTATTCACAAAGCACAGGTGAAGATTGTATTCTGAAGTAAAAAAATTCACATTGATAATAGTAACAATTCATACGGAATAAAGGAAACAAGTCATCTATGATCCTTCACAGAATGAGCAAAACAGATTTAATTATTCTGAATCTAATAAAGAATATCAGATTTGTGGTTGTTTATTTAATAGGTTAAATTACACTAACAATGTACAGATTTAATTACATATGTAATTATTATGGTTACTGTTTTGTTTAGTGAGAACTACGGTAATTGAAACAGATGTCTATGTTAACAGCATTGGCCCAGTTGACCCAATCAATATGGTAAGTTCTGATTATTGACAGAAAACATTATCTGAATGATGTTATGGGTTAATATTATGAAATAATTCTAATCTCATGCAAATAACTTTATTTCTTACTGTGTATTATATTGTTGGATATCATTGTGATTATTGCAGAAACACGTTTAGGCTCTATCTGAAATTGTAATTTTAAAAATCTATTTTTCTTTAAAACAAATGAGGCCACACAGTGGACATTGTATGATGTCCTTTTTTTCGCTATGTTTGTTATACCTGGTTTGTGTCTGACCCTTTATAATTTCCTGGAGTTACTCCTCAGAGGTTATAAAAAATAACAGTTGACCCAACATTTGTGAACAGAACTGTTTTCAGTGAAGATTTATTATTATTTTTCAAAATCATAGAAAGAATTTTGAATTTATTTCTGTCCTCATTTTTTCATGTCTTATTTAGTTTTATGGGTCCTCTTCAGTGTGTGTGTGTGTATGTGCATGTAGCTGGTTTCTTCAGAAGTTATGCAATGCCATCTTATCTAGTTTACAGTAGACCTCTTGAGATCTAACCTATCTATTTGATACTAACACTGTAGTAATAACATTTGTGAGGAAGTTAAGTCTGTGGCCATTTCTTAAATCACTTAGATTTTCTGTCACAATGCGTATTGTATGAAATGGTGGTGCTAGTGGCTCTGTTGCGTGATGACTTTTGGGGACTGCTGCTCAGGACTACAACTGAGACTGACCCTTGGGCAAGTTTGAGCCCAGACTCTTCCTGCATTTTTTTCTTTTCCTCCTCCCTCCAGACACTCTGACAGTGTTGAGTTTGCATGGCAGAAGGAGCATTTTGTTCAGTCTGAGGCTGGAGTATTCCAGTGCAGGGGGCTTCTGAGCATTTGGTGAAAGCGCAGTAATTCTAGATTACTATTAAGAATCTTGTGGCGTACGTGTATGTCATCATGCTTGCGTGGGGAATATTAACTTTCAATGACAGAAAGCCCAGTAGCAAAACTAGAAATTGGTAGATTCAGATAAGACATTAGGAAGAAGGTTTTCACCATGAGGGTGGTGAGACACTGGAGCAGGTTGCCCAGGGAGGTGGTAGAAACCTCATCCCTGGAAACCTTTAAGGCCAGGCTAGATGGGACTCTGAGCAATCTGATCTAGTGTAAGGTGTCCCTGCTCATGGCAGGGGCGTTTGGAACTAGATTATCTTTGAGGTGCCTTCCAACCCTGACAATTCTATGATTCTGCTATGGATAAAGTGCCAAAAGTAGGTGATGGAGATCTGTGTGAAAGGGCATTCATTTCAGCATAATGGTCTACCAAGCTTAAGGTTGTCATTAGGCCAGGGCTGTACATAATAAATGCATGAAAGAACAAAAGAGTAACGGGGATGGGAGAAACTTCAGTTTTTATACCTGGTGTAAGTAGTGTCTGGTTTTGTCTGTCTTTCTACTGCAGTCTCTCTTTTACTTCTCGTATCCTATCCTCTTCTGAAGGAACTTACTGTGTGAGCAAAATGCATGGGAAGGCAGCTATCTGTAAGGAGCTGCCACGGTTTGGGGTCAGGACACCCCTAAATCTGCAACAGAATGCTCTCTCCGCCTCTCCACCCAAAAAGGGAAGGAAGGAAATAGAGAGACATTTATCAATTAGGAAAGGAAACTAGAACAGTTTTACTAAAAAATGAAATAATAATAATAATAATAAAAAAAGTAAATATATACAAATATGTATAAAACCAGTATCGAACACCCCCCCACCTCAGGTAAATACGTCACCGTCACCACAGAAATCACAGAAATCACAGAAATAACAAGGTTGGAAAAGACTATAGGGATCATCAAGTCCAACCTGTAACCTACTACTTAGACAATCACCAACCTATTACCCAATATTATCTCATAATCTAAATCTAAATCTAAATCTTGTCCCTAAGTACATCATCCAACCTCTAATGATGCTATGGAAGGGCCCAGCAGCAGATGGGAACCGGGAGCTGGATTCAGGGATGCTGCCCAGAACCTGGGGTTCAGCCAGGGACTGAGACCAGGGCTGGAGGCCTGAGGGTGAAGCTGAAACTGCCAAGGCCAAACCAAACAAGGAAGAGTCCCGAAGCCGAGAGAGCAGCTCGATCTCAGGGAAACAAAAGACGAAGGGCAAAATGGCGAAAGGGCCAAGAGAGAAGGGCTGAGACCCTCATGATCCCTCAGCTTTATACTGAATATAATGTATATGGAATGGAATACCTTGTTGGCTAATTTAGGGTCACCTGTCCTGTTCGCTCCTCTCTGAAGGTGCAGCTTTTACTTTTCTTCACCCTCCAGTGTGGTACACAAAATCTAGCAGTGACCTTGGTTTGTATACCAATCCTTGGTACTAACTATAAACATGGAGCGTTATCACTGCTAGAAGCAGACACTCTGCAAAAACATGCTGCTAACTTTAGACAGACTTATCTGAAAAGTAAAAATCATAGAACAGAATTGTTCTGTTCTAACCTAAACCAAAACAGGAGCAGATAGCAAATGGTAGATACTCCCTTTTGTAGTAACTCATGGAAGTCCTTCAGCCTATGGCCAGTAGTTATTGCACAGAGCGAAACTGAAAATGATAAATACTTACAGCTTCAGTTTTCCAGTTTTAAAGAAGCAGCATGTGTCTGACTTTGCAGGATAGCTCTGCCCCATCTTTCATGCCCTCTTCTTGGCTCTGTCAGCCTCTGGGCAATCTCCCCACTGCTGTGTACCATGGCCTCTCCTGTGCCATGCCCAGAGCCTGAGAGGCAGCATTATCACACAATGCACATGCAGTAATGACAGTACCAGCCATGGGACTATTTAATGTCACTTGTTTAGAGGTGTCCCCACATCTGCTAGAGCTGTTCTACAGCTGAGTGGTGATGTTCTTGCCCTGATACTGGTGATACTGTCTTTTAGTCCAAGATAAGGATAGCACGATATTGAAAAAGCATATTGCTCCATTTGAGAGCAGGATCCTAAAGGTTATAATGTATATCATCTGAATGCTTACTCCTCTATACTTGTGATTTCTGTTAAAAAAAAACAAAACAAAACAAAAAACATTGAAGTATGCCACCAATGGGTAATAAGGTATATGTCATGAAGACATAGAACTTTGAAAACAATTCTATGTTTTTAAAAAATGAGCAGAGAACTACTTAGCAATATAAATTATAGTCTAAGAGCACTACGACTTTTGTAAAAGATCAGTTTATTTCACTCCAAGAACCTGGATTATATGAGCATCTAACATCGCTCTAAAAATCAAATGTCTCTGAAAATAAATAAAACCATATATGTGTAAATAATTTGGTTAGGTTTCCAAAAAAGATGGTTTTCATCTGGGAAATAACATTCTCAGCAAAAAAAGAAATAGTTACAATTTGACCTCGGAAGCTCTCTTTATGTGAGCTGTTGGTTTCATTAGGAAGGCACTTTCCCTGGAGTCAATACTGTTTGAGACTGTTAACCAATAATCCGAAAATTGCTTTCATTTCAAGGGCTATCCTTAGCCCTTCATTTGATCACTTAATGTGAGAACACATATCTGTGATTCCCCATTGGATTACTCATTTGCCAGATACATTAATTCACTCTGGCAAATAATGTCTTCCTAATCCTAGTTTGGATACAATATGGCATGATGTAGAGAGCATTTTTTCCAAACAGTGATGCTGTAGCAGCATATCAAGGGAGTATATTTGTCTGAAAGCTTCAGAGCACACATAGTATGAAAGGAAATTTGTATTTATTTTTATAGTTCAGTCTATTTTCCTCTTGCTATCTGATAGACTTCCATTTTCATAAAAGGGACATTTTAAGTGTATGTATGACACTCATTAGAAGTTGTTTTTGAAGGCTGTTGTGTTTTGGCTTTCACTATTTAACAAAGATCTACACAAAATTCTAGATAATATAGACACCCTGTGCTTAAGAGATTTTTTTTAACAGCATGTGATCTCTTCAGGCATCTGCAGCCTGAATAAATATTTTTAACAAGCATCTGGATCAGCAGAGTATTTAGACTTCTAATACTCATTAAATTGAAAGACTTTTGAATCTTTTAGAGCTAACCTGTGTTATGCTTTGTGCAACTATCATGTAGAACGTAGCTAAATGCATTGATATGGCCAAAGTGTTATTTCTCTATAGATCTCCAGTGGTCTAGGGATTTCTTAGCAGAATTTAGACATGCAATGAATATTTAGAGCCTAGTTTTCCTCTATTTGGAAGCTCATTCAGTTGAGTACTTGAGTACTAGACACTTACTACCTTTCTCTTTCCTTCTGAACTAGGGCCAAGGTAAAAAAAAAAGTCACTCTGGTGGTACAAGTAGCAGAATCTGGTATATGGTCCCTGTATAGAAACACATGTTAATCCGTGTTGTCTGTGGGCCTCATTAACTTTCTTTGTCCTGTATTCATCCCCCAAACCATATGGTTTCATAAATACTTTATGAACACAAATTAATGCTACTGGTGCCCCAAGGTGTCTAGGGGAGAACCATGACAGCGCCACAGCTTTTGTGATTTAATAAGACCATGCAAGTGTACATTTCAGTGGGTTGCGAGAGGCATGGCAGCTCTCTGACACTATCTTCCTGTGACTAAGAAAATAATGGGTCCTGTAATTTCAGTTTGATCAAAACTCTTATGACAATAAAAGACTTGCCCCAAAAGAGTGAAATTTGGGGGAAAGGAATACAGAAGCAGTTCCTTAAGTAAGAAGCGATGTTGTGTCATTGTTAT
The DNA here is from genome assembly GCA_013389965.1 of Todus mexicanus. NCBI lineage: Eukaryota > Metazoa > Chordata > Aves > Coraciiformes > Todidae > Todus > Todus mexicanus. The sequence continues at coordinate 8,089 of WEIS01093451.1, forward strand.
CAAAAATGAAAAACAAAGAGAAAAGTTTATACTTTCCTGTTCTTAATGTCTGTTTAATCAAGTTTCATATAGTAAACAGTAACAAAAATGGAGAAAAGATTAGAAAGAGACAGATCATTTCTATAGGCATGCATAAACGTCATGACTGATGGATTAAAAACTACCCAAAGAAAGTACTCTACCTGTCTATCTATATCTGTCTGTGTGTAAGTGTATACTTACATAAATATCTACATTTATAGAAACAAAATTATGCTTTAAAATTCCTTTTCATTTTCATGTGTTCCTTAGTCATAATTTAACATTTAGAAATATTATGATATCAGTGCTGGTTTAGTGTGTTTGAAGGCTACATAGATTATTTTTTTCTTTCCTTGCTGTGGATGCAGATGATACTCTATATTCAGCTTTTGCATTTATTGATGAACTCAGTATAAGAAGATCCAGGGTGAAAATTTCAGTGCAAATTCTAGACGGCACTTCACTGAAGCAGTTTGCTTTCGTTGTTATTTTCCAACGTTTGTCTCTTCTGTGGATGATTTGTCACGTGATCTTTGCTAGTTACCCATTGAAGGGTACTGTGACCGCAGACTGAAGGCCATACTTCAAAGCCTAGCACTCTTATTTTTAACAAGAGAGCTAAACCACTGAGCAAATCAAATACTCACAGAATGCACAATGTGCTGCTTTGGTACATGGACTGCATGGCCTGTACACTGTTAGGATACAATATTTNNNATTCAAAAATACAGTTAAAAATACAATATTTACTGTTGTATTGCACTATTCAATACTTTGTGTCGAATGTACTGATGGCGAATTTTATATATCCTTTGACTTCTAAATTCCATTTCGTTCAGTTGTAATAGATAGCGGCAGATTTTTATATATTCTTTTTTTTAGATATTCAAGTATCAATGTGATGAGTATTCTAATGCAGATTGTTCTATGTTATTGTACTTGTGGAAAATGGTTTGTGGTCGGATGTATGACTGCACTTATTGTACTAGTCACTGAATTTGTATGGAAGGTTTGATGGTTTTGTATTCTTACTTTACAGTGCCAGGCAATTTACATTAAGCACACTAGAATATAAGCAATCATAACCCAAAGATACATTATCTGCAGCAACACTGAAAATCAGTACTCAAAGTTGCACACTCTGTGTACATTATTCTGTAAATCAATGTATTTTTAACTGTATTTTTGAATGATACTAAATATTTTGTTATGGAATGAATAATAACTGCCATAAAGGAAAGATGAGGCTTATAAAGAGACAGGAGCAGATACTGGAATTAGCAAGACTCTGCTCCTGCAGATACCTAGGCATGTACTCAGTTTACATGTGTGCCCAATGTCATGTTTACTTAAGGATTTAACAAACGTAATAGAAAAAATTCCAACGTAACAAGTGTACAAACCAAAAAATATGAACAAATGCTCTCCCTCCCTGTCTGTCTATTACAGACAGCTGTGTGTCTAAGTGAACATAGTTCCATAGAAGAAACATAAACATAATAAATCACAGTGCTATCCAAATTCTGCAGTGTATAGTAATATTTCAGGACCGATTGAACATTGCTTGAGAGGGCTTGTCATGGTTTGTGAACTGCATTCAGTGCTTTGCCTGGAGGTTGGAATTGTTTTCATGTTTGAAGAAGACTGTTTTGCAGAGAACCATTGTCTCTATGAGCTTTATGATGACAGACTGAAAGGAAGAGCATGAGACATGCACTTCTGCTCATATTTGAGAATTTACGAGATTTCTTAATGTTGTGTGGGTTCAACACGAAAGCGCAGCAGGTTTTCATAGAGTCAGGTATGTGCATTTAATGCAAACTGGTTCCGTTCTCTTTCAGATGACAGGAATATTTGTTGATAAATCAGGATAGAAGTACCCACAGGTCTTTGAATATTACCTATTTCTTACTGTACAGAGTCTTATTTTGAGTAACTTATTTTAACTTCCCCTCTCCCCCAAATTATGCTTTTATTTTGATTAGGAAAGGTAGATTCGGAAAATTTTGGTGCCTGTCAGCATTGCAGGTGGTCAGATTTAATTGACTGTGACTCAGATGAGTGTTTGAGATTGATGGACATGGTGTTCATTTACAGCACCTGGGTGAATAATCATTCCTTTGGTAGCCTTGAGCATTATTTTTGAAGTGTTGAACCCTATATATATGACTGTTAGTATTTCTTTTTTTACCAGCTATAGGAACTTGAGTAATAGTTCACAAATACTATTTCATAAATGTTCTCTGTCTCTTTTGGGGAAAAAAACCCAACAAACAAACAACTGCTAAAATGGATTAGTCTGGCTCTTGCAGGCAGCTAGTTTGCCTATTGCTATTGCAAGGTAGCTCTAAGCTTGCCCTGTTCAGTTTCAGGGTAATTGGCCAAGCACAGGCAGTATTCTGCTCATACTGGCTCAGCACAGCAATTCTTGCAATACTCCAAATTTTCTGTTACCATTTCGAAGGGAAGTGGTGAGAGGTGAGGGAAAAGGCAGTACAACAGATAAATGTTGCAGTAGCTTTCCGAAACTAAATCAGCATCTCTGCAGCCCCTACTTTAAACAACATTCAGTACTTGCCCCATTTTCAGCTCTAGTTTACTGGTTGTCCATTAATAGATATGAAATCAGGACAGACAGTTAGGATTCTACAACAGACACCAGAACAGTCGATGCTCTTTATTGTAAAATATGGCTTGATTTCTGTGTGCCACTTAACAATGCTATAA
>WEIS01093454.1:350-15076 GCA_013389965.1 Todus mexicanus
GTAAATGAATGTGGTGTTCTGCAGTATAGTTGAAATCAAGAGGTTTTTTATGCCAGATGACTCACACCATAAAACATGGAGAGACAATCACCACATTCTTCTTTTTCATATCTAAACCAAGGCAAGTGCTTTTCATTGGTTAACAGAATAGTAAGTGCATTATAAAAGTGCATATTGGTATTGTCAAGCGTTGGGCTAAACCTTCTTAAAGTTGGTCGCGTTAATTACTGTGCTCTTTGTTGATAGCCATGTGAAGCAATTAAGCTTCTTCATGGAATGTAAGGCTCAAGTCAGCAGATGTGCACAAATTGATGTGGACATGTCATAGCCCAGAGCAGGGGTTCTTACTGGTATGAGCCTGTGTAAGCAGAAATAACAGCAAGGTTTGTAGACACATACTAGTGAGAAGTAGCAGAGTCCTGAGTAAGATGGGAAGAAGGTTCTCAGAGGTTATCACTTAAAGAAAAAATCTTTTCCTGCTTATTTTATACTTGATTCAATGTGATGAAGCTTAATAACACGCCCTACATAAAATAACATTGCTTAAAAGCAATATTTACTTCTTCAATCTCTTTTTCCCTTTAATGAAACCAGCTCACAGTCACAAATGGGCTAAAAGGGCCTCAAAGGACAGGACACCTGTGTGTAAAATCTGGTACTTCTATCAAAATATAAATATTAAATCTGTACCTGCTATCTGTGTTTAATTTTCTTGTGATCAGAAATAGCTCCTTCTCCTCAATGAAAGAAGTCTTCTCCCAGCTCATGTGTTTGAGGCGTTCCCCTCACATTTCTAGTAATTGCAAAAGTATTTGTGATAGCCATTGATGACCTGAGCTGCTTTCAGATATCTGAAAAGCATAAGATGACTGGTTGCTGCATTTTCACATTTCTCTTGCGCTTATGGAGCACACAAAATAAGCACAAAGTCTCAGTTTGTTACTGGTATTGTTAATGCAATGCTGTTACCATTGTCTGCCTTCATACAGTGTGTGGGAAGCAAAAGATTTTTTTCATAAATAATTACTTACAAATTCAAGTGTAGCTTGTTTTCAGGAATGTACACGAACGCTTAGCAGGAAATTGATTTTGGTATTCAGAATGAAGGTTCATGGGTATTTATTTGTGTATTTATTACAGATAGTCGCCTAGCTCTAGTGTAGCTGCTGGTAATAAGTCAAGCCTGTTAAGTTATGGTAGGAAGTGTAACAGTTGTCATCACATAATACATGTTTGCGGGATGACTGTGAAAGCTTCAGTTTTCAGTATGTTTGTCCACATCCTGGACAAAGCGCTGGCATGGTAACCCATGTTTTCAGTTTCCTTTGGCTTTATGGCACTTCATATACAAGCTGTTATCATCTGAATGTAGTGTGTCGTCATGGAGACCTCTCCTCCCAAGGAAACCTAAGAGCAGTGTCACTGCGACTCAGAATCCCAGGGAAGGAAAATGTTAATGCTCCTGCTCAACTGCAGGACAAGGAGAAGGTTTCACACTTCTGAAGCCAGAGGCTGTGATCCACAGTGGTAACTAATGCAGAAAACGTGCCAGTGCCATGACTGTTCCTCAGTAAAGCGCAACTGTTGGAGAAAAGAAAAAGCTGCTTGGGGGAACATGAAGAAAAAAAAAAGCATCATTCTTATAGACAACTTTATCTCTGAAGAACATAAACTTCCCTGTTGATGCGAGCCCAGAGGATAAAATTTGGTTTTCAATTAAGATTGCTTGGGAAATGAAAACATTTTGTTCTCTGCATCTTTAAGGTACTTTTGTAGTACTTTGACATTTTCCAGTGATGTTCACTTGGAAGCAGGGGCTTTCAGTAGCCCTCTATCTCAGTGGAAGAGTTGAGAAAGAAACCATAACTCTGTGTCCTGGCTACTGGAACTAATCATCCTTTGCATTAATAAGTGAGAAAATAATTGTATGCTCTTTATATTCTGAGGGAGATGCCCCTTAGTAATTTTTACTTCTTAGTATTACTAAGAAGTCTAATACTACTTTATGAATTTACCCTTTATATAGACTTTTTTAAAAAAGAAAAATTATGCTATTACAACTATGGTTTAAGTCAGCATTTCATCTTCTATGATTGTGTGTATATGAACAACCAGACACTGAAATAAAATGTGTATCAAATCAGAAGTAGCTCCTTTGAGAGCAGTGGCTTGATTCATGAATTCTTTGATCCTCGGAAGCTGAATGAGAATAACATTTGGAAAAATTAGTTAGCATTTGATGCATTTGTTATGCTTTAGAAGTTTTTTAGAGTTTCACAAATAAAGTGGGGGCAGGTGATATGTAACTTTGTTTCAGAGAGCCAGAACATGCATGAGATGGCATAACCGCTTCGATTCAGAACTCATTTTTCTTAGCAAGCTTTTTCAGTCTCTTGCAATAAGACCTTGCTTCTGACAATAATTAGGTCTGACCTTGAGAAGCCAAGGAGTCAAGTTTGTCCTGTACTTGGTAGTGATATTGTATTTCAACATTAATTGGAAATGTGGAAAACACTAATTCTTTTCTTGTGTTGCTGTCTTTAATCTCTCATATTTTATATCTATTTTATCTGCATGATGTATGTATGGGTACCTGTTTTACTGTGATAAAATTATCTTCTGTATCAATTTAATTTGCAAAATACCATCTAAAGTTAGCTTTGTAATATAATCCTAACCATAATGTGTAGTGCTCAGTTATGGAAGAATTAAGTCTGAACTTCTATTCCTGTCTGAAGCCAAATGATTCAGGCTACTTAGAATGTTTTATTTGGGTGTTTTCTGGCAATACCATACAACCAGGGTGTCACGTTAAGGGAGCCTGCTTAGCAGATCTCCAGCCCCAGAGGTATCACAAAAGTCTCATGATCATAAACATCCCAACCGTTCTTGTAAAGCGCACTAAATTAGCTGTATTTCTGTCTTGTGGCAGTCTGGGCTCTTATGCCACATAGGATAGCAAATGCTTTTGACCGTGGTTTATGCAATGATTTCTGCTGCTTAAGTGTGGGTGCTGAAGAACTTTAGAGGACCCAACAGCTCTGTGGGTTTCTTGATTTAACTTTGGTTGTGTATAATATAATATCATAGGTCAGGCTGACAGGCCTGTAGGTCCCTAGATACTCCTTCCAGCCCTTCTTGTAGATGAGAATCATGGATATAAAATTGAATCAGTAAAAATGAAAGCATGGATGCAGACTTGGACAAAAGGACCAAATTTGGATGCTTCATCCATGCAAGTCATACCAGTGACTTTAAGGAGTTGCTAGAATAAGATGAACAAATTTTAGAAGAGAGAGTTTTAAACAAAGACAAAGAAAAAACAGTATTAAGGACTATAGTGTAATTATTTTGCTTGTCTTGGAGGATTTAAATGTTTCTTGTACTCACATGGTTTGAGCAGAGCTCAGACTGTTTTTTAGAGTAAGGTCTACTTTTTCGGTATTTCATGCTTTAAAGTAAAGATAAGGAAGGAGTAGAAAAATAAATTGCTCTGGTTTTGCAGTCCAGTAGGCAGCTGGGTATTTGGAGGTAAGTAAAGCTACCCTACAGAGGTGACTAAGAACAGTACCTTAGAGCCATGAGGACTCATGACCTGCCAGGTCAGTCTGTGGGTACATAAAGGTACCCTGATGTGTGCTCTCAAAGCGGATGTGTTTGCAGTGTGTGTTGCACGCCAGCAGGAACATGTCCTGTAGCGCATGTGTGGCCCGATGTGCTGCCTGCACAACTGTGTCTTGCTCTGCCACCACCGAGACAATACAAGACTGCTGGTGGTGCAGAGATTGCCTACTAACCATGTGAATGAAAGCAGATGAAGTCAGAAATACTGCCACGCTCTGTAGCCTCCTTTCTCCTATCAGTATGGATGGTAGTCCTTGACTTCCCATCAGTCTGCACAGGGGTAAAGGATGGGAAGGCAGCAGCAGCAATGGCAATGAAAAACATGGCCAATTGTTTCCATGTTAGACCAGTAGCTGTGAGAAATAGGAGATTTTAAAAGTGTGTCTGTTTTCTTTCCAGTGCTTTTCCAGCATTTGAAATCAGATTTACAGTTGCTAGCTAAAAATTGAACTGTTTTCACGATAGAGAATCTCTTTGCATGGAAAAAGGAGCAGAAAGCTCTTTATTTAAATGCATCAGGCAATTTGTATCAGGATATAGAGCTCTTTGGTACTTTGAATTTGATAGTACTGGCACCATCTATTGGTCTTTTTCAGTGAAATCAGTTTATGCTTTGTGTTCAATTTCTCAGAAACATCAAAAAAATCCACAGTCATATACGTACTAGTGAAAATTTTGTCATGAAAAACGTACCAAGAATGAAACCTATTTACTTGTCTAAAGTATTTCAGCACATTTAATGGGCTAACATGCAGAATTCACCCATTCTTTTTTGGGATGTTCTAGTTCCATGAATAAAGAGAAGGCTTTGTTTACGGAGGTAGTGAATTTCATACTATTTAAAAAGCTTACGACATCAAATGAATTAAAATAAAGTAAGATATGTTTGGGGGTGTTTTTTGAGAAGTAATAGCTAAATTAAAATTTTCTCTGCAAGCAGCGGTGGAGTTGGAAATAAGAATTCTGATTAAAATAGACCTATATTAAAAAAGGAAGGCAGAAAAGATGGGGAAATGAGTGGGTATAAGGACTGCAACAAGATTGAATGCCTATTAAAAGATAATTAAGTGAAGACTGATAGCTTCTGAAGCAGATAAAGTTAAGATAAAAGCACTGGGCATTTGGAAAATGTTTAAACTCATACGGAAAAGGCATAAAAGCAGAAGTACAGCAAGTGTGGGCAGTGAGCTGAATTTGAATTTCTCTTTTCATCTCTGTTGTAGTTCTGCTCAGCTGTAAGAAGCAAAGGTGTATGACCCAGGGCACTTCTCTGATCATTCAGCCTTGCCCTGGTTAATATTCGTTGCTTGTTTAATGACAACTTCTGCAGTAGAAAATTATGGTGACCAAAAAAAAAGCAATCCTACTCAAATTCTAATCAAATCAAAGAACACTATTCTTTTCCTGCATTCTTAAAACAAAATATCTATGAAAGGAGAATAGCCTGTATAATTACAACACAGTTTTCCTATTATTTTGTATCCTTAATCAGTTTCTGAAGTATTTTACTCCTGGTATTACATAATCAAGCTAAAGCAGAATGAACTGTTGCACTACTTAAGGGTTGGAGCTGGAAATGAAGCCTTGTTTTGCTGAGTGTTCTGTAAACGTTTAAAACATTTTGACTCTAAATTGAACTGTTAATAATGTAGGCAGAAGTAAGACCTTAACAACAGTAAATTTGCACCAAAGAAAGCAGTAGCATATTGAGTTCTGAACACAACTCATCTACCTGAAATCAAATGCCCTCCAGTCTGAAGTTCAACAGCCATATTAATATTAATACCTTACTGGTTTTCTTCTGAGGCATACAATGAAGTATACATAAGAATACATTTAGATGAACCTTGTATTGCTGGAAGCAAAATGCATGCTTGTGTAAATAACTGTTACTGCTTATATACCCGATTTCATTTAGAGATGCTTGGATTTTTTTCCCCCATTTAAACAGGGCTTTGTTTAGATACGCAATCACTTTAATCCAAGATTCAAAGCACCATATGATTTTCAGCATTAAGGGGCAGAATGCTGTGTTCTTACTAGGTGTAAGATTAACACCTCTGAAAATTTACACTGCAGCAGATCACTGGTTTATATCTCTGAGGATGTAACTCACTGTATGGTTCATAACACTGTTCTCATGGAGAGGTCATCTAGGCAGTTGTTCTAAACCATTTTTTCTGTGCCCTCCAGCAAATTACCCCAAAGAAAGGAGGACAAATGGCTTCATCTAAAGCTGTAGTAAAAAAATTCATGGCCATATGCAGAGCAAGGAGAAAAAGATATGTAATTGCTACCAAATGCTGATGCTTCTGCAGTATTCACTTGCAAAAGACTCTTGAGCATTGGGGAAAACTATCTGAAAGCAGAGACTGTCATGTGGAAGTTTGAATACTTCTCTGGACCAGTGAGTTGCGATACTTCAGGCAAGTCTGTAGTCATACACTTGGGGCAACAGCATTTTTGCTTGAATAAAATAAATACCTTTTTTTTTTCCTGTCTTCAGTGGCTGGCCTGCAGCACAGAGATCTACAGAAATAAAAAGCATGTATGTCAAATAATTTCTGTACCTGCTGTGAGAGAAGATAGGATGTTTTTCTGTGTGCAGGAGACCTCGGAGGTCTGTGATTGTGTTTGCCTCACAGCCAGGTGAAAAGTAGTGCTTTACCACATCAGATCAGTAGCAGTCTGCAAGATAAAATTGCAGTGTGTTTTTTACCATGGGAGAAGCTGTGCCCAGTTTTTGTGGCACCTGAAAGGAGAGTGTATTTGGTGTCCCCAAATTGTCTATCTTCACAGACCAGTGCTTTAGGTAAATCATTATCTGTGTAGTTATACTACCAGGATTTGGCCCTGCTGTTCTAGTTTATAAATAACTTTGCCTAGAAATCAGATAGCAGCATGTGCAGGTGTGAGTCATTAGTGCAGGAGACACAATGATGTGTGGAAAAAGCGTGGCCCACATCCAAACCAGCCCACACACTTTCATCAGCCCCTTGAAGCCTGTAGCACAGAAAAAAATCAAATTCTTCAATTCAGGCTGCTGTAGCCCACCCAGCCTTAAAACTCAGAAGCTCAGTAATATGGAACACAGTGCTTCTCCTGGTGCTTTGTTGATTAGTCGTTCTCAAAAGGAAATTTTAAAAGACGGTAATTTACTGTCTGATTTAGCTACCACCACTTCAACTGAATAGATTAACATCCCTCCCATACACACACAAGTGTATCAAAGCTGCATTCTGTAAATCATTGGTTTAGAGCATGTACTTGTAAATTCTGAGGAATTGGTGAAATATTCAAATTATTACTTGATTTTATGTTTAAAATTTTGTGAGCTGAAACTGGAAGCAGTTAATTATATTGACTTCCCTGACTGCAGAGGTGTAACGGAGGCTGTAAGAAAGAAATCAACAAATACCGAAGTAGCACTTATGCTAGGGTGCTGGTTTTGGAGACAATTCCAGGGAAAGGGGAGAAAAAAAAGAGCTTTTAGTTCAAGAACATGCCTGACTTATTTCTGAGTCATCCAGCAAGTTTTATCCTTGCAAGGCTTGACTTAAGGTGAAAGGGGATACCTGATTTCTGAAGCTTGTGGCTCTCATCCGTACACTGATTCTTTCTTACTAATGTTTAGGGAAGATTCTGAGCAAAACAGTTGATTTCTAAAAGGTTTCAAATTATATTTTTAAGCATTTTAAAGACAGAAGTGGATTCCTCATTTTAAAATATATTTGCGTGATAGAACTGCTATACTTTCAATATTGCCTATTGAATCATTGTTTATCTTCCTAAATTGCTCATTTTACTGTTTGCTGGACAATTTTTTTTCCCCATATGTGTTCTTTTCCTATTTTTACAGTGAAGTAAAGATAGAAAATTGAAGCACAAGGTTAGATTACTTTCTCTAAAATTGTGGCTTAAGAAGATACTATATATTTTTTTCTTACTTGCTGTCATTGAAATTATGGGTAGGATTCAAGTATGTTCTTGTGCATGGATTAAGCAGGAAAATGTGAGATTTGGACATCCTGGTAGACATTTAACGAAGAAGTAGAGAAAACAGGGAATGTTAAACCAATTAGGCTGTATTACATATTACATGGTTATGCAGAAAATCTGTAAATATTTATGCTCAGCTTCTTCTGCTAGTATCTGCCTGGAAAGGGTAAAATCTTAATGGTAGTCTGCCTTCTGTGAAATTGATACAGCCAGAGCTGATGAAAATGTCCTTGAGGTATCAACCACCTTTCCACATTTTTAAAGATGGCAAAATTCTGTATGTAACAACCATGTGAATCCAAATTAAGGTGTCAGAGATATTGCTGCAGGCTCACAGTGATGTGTGTGAGAGCAATATTTGGCTCAGCTACTTTTTTGCTGTTACTCCTTTAAACTGTACTCATAATGAAGAAGGTGAGGTAATACAGTAGGTCAATACACTTTTCTGTAAATAGTTTTGTTATTTATTTTTTTATTAAGAAAACTGTTACAGAATTTTTATATGCTTCGATCTTTCAAAAGCTCCTTTTATTTGAAACTAAAAAATTACCATTTTTATTTTTGCTTGTGGGTTGATATTTTGTTGCCTTGATACTATGTTAGTTTCCACCTGTCCCTAATTTGGTAGATACTAACCTTAGATCACTAAGAATGATACTATCTGAATTTATAGATGTGATAGGTGTAAATTCCAATATATATTGTGTAAGAAGTGTTTTTAATCAGGCCTGAAAATCCTATAATAAAAACTACCTCAGATTACCTAGTTGATATGATCAGATTCAAATAACAGTATAGCCCAGTATGTCCTGAGAATACACAATATTCCTTACAATTATTTTTAATTTTAAAGACTGGAAAGGAGAATAAGAACTTTCTCAGGAGAAGTGTATGAGGTGTCACCAGCCTAAAGTGCTGTGATGATGATATTAGTCACTAAATACACATAAACCCAAAATAGGGAAATGTAGAACATCACTGACAAATTTTCCAATGTCAAGGAGAAGCACAACAAAGTAACATATGGATGTATGTCAACAATATGATATGATTGTATTGTGATACTTCTGTATGTTCTGGAAGAAAGGGTCAAGGTACAGGTGCATCCTGGTTGTAAGAGAGACATAAAATAATGTGGTGAAAGGAATGGTGGGTTATGCCATCTTTGAAGGAAAGTTAATGTGGGTAGGAGTTGTGGTTTTGAGGACATTTGTGACTTTTTGTGATACTTCTCATTCATGTTACTTCAGACAAATGAATAAAAGCTGCCTAACACTTCTCTGTAAGCCTTTGCTACACAGGTCTGCCAACTTTCAAAACCAATGAGTAGAAACACTAAACCTGATGAAGAAATGTCATCTATAATTGTCAGGTTGATTTAATGGCCTTCTAGCAAGTGGTCACACAGACATGATGTGTACCTCCACCATTCAGATGTAAGAGTCCTTAGTAGCCCTTGCAGTGAGAAGTCTCCATGGATTTTAACCTGCTTATAATATAGAAGCATGTTTTATTATTTTAACTCTGCAGCTCTCACTTAACCTGCCTGGAAGATGACTTTTCCTTGCTTTTGGGCTTGATGAGCATTTGCTGAATCCCCAGGACTAAGTGAATGCTACGAATTGGTGTTACAGGTGCTTATGCTAGCATGGTGACACTTCTTGTGTGACTGCTTTTTTGTCTTTGACTGCCACCCCTACTCAGTTCTCATTTTAACAGACCCACTACTGTTACTTGTGTAACTTTTCTCCTCCTCTTATCCCTCTTTTTCCTACTGGAAATCCTGGCTTAGCATTACCTGTTGAATAACTGAATGGCAGTTTGAAGTGTTTGCTAGGCATCACTGATTCATGTGTATGTAAAATAAGGGGAAATAGCCAGATTTGTGCATGTATGAGATCAAAAGATTGGATCCTAGAATAGTAGCCATTTTACATATTTAAAAATTATTTTTGGCTTTACAGTCTTTAACAAAAATGTTTTCATATTTCAGATTTATTTGGAGCAACAGCATTTAAAATGAGGTGTTCAGTGGAAATTTACAGTACAATTTATTGTTCTTCCCACTTTATACTGAGTGCTAAATTCAATGCAATGTTAAAATATTTAAATGTCTTATAGAATATTGCTAAAAATAGGTTTAATAGCCACTGCCAATATTTTCTTGTGTATGACAATAATTCACTGCGACTTGTTTAGATTTTTTGGGCTTCACCTCCTGCTAATGGTGGCAGATATGAATAATGTTTAACTGTAAAGTGACTGGGGCAAGAAACCTCCAAATATCTGCCAGAAAAATGAAACAGGATTAGTAATGTGTATAGTACTGACTGTATAAATAGTTTTGCAAATGGATTATTGTAAATCAGATTCAATGCGTCCATTTGTTTTCCAAGTTTAAAGATCTTAGCTGTATAGCAGAAAAGAGAGAAGATGGTTTTTGAGCTGTAGCAACAGGAGTACAGTGATGGGTGTCCGGAAAAAGGTCAGGGGCTGAGGCTGAACCCTTCCTACACTTCTTCCTGCACTTTCGTGCCCCTTGGTCCTGCATGTCATAGTCTCCCAGTGCCAAGGCTTGTGAGGACAGTGACCTACATAGCATTCAGGTTTTAAAACTGTAGTAAGTCTGCCCTACAGGCGATGTTACCTGTCTAGTGACGCAGTTACTGAGTTTGAATGTGTGCCAGTAATTATATGAGGCAGGCAAGCGTAGAGCCAGTGCTGAAGAAATGCTCCTGTGGTCCTTTTCCGGTTGTTTACAGCCACAAAAAGCTTCCATAGTTAGACAGTGACCTTTATAGGACGGAGATGCTGCTGTATCTTTGCAAGCATTAGGGTGTTTTTATGGTACTGCATAACTAATAACCACATGCAAATGTAAACTAAAAAAAAAAAAAAAAAAGTCTGCGGTAATTGAAAATTGGCCCAGGAGCCTCTGCAGGTTCACTATTGTAAGTGGAAGCTATATGCCCTATTTGTCTACACATCATTCAAGGGGTGTCTCTACCAAGTGATTGTTCTGTCCATGCTTGGGGTGCAAAAATAATTTTGGAAAATATTTCTGAGAATTGCAAACCTAGGTTATGATCAGATTTTATCAGAGGTGTGGATAACTGGACACTGCCCAACTGGCAGAACATAATGGAGTTTGGATGAATGTTTGTGCTTAACCATTTTGCAATTGTTTTTGGTTTATCTTTTTCAGAATTCAGTAGAATATTTAATTCTCTGAACCTATTTTTGAAGTTCTAACACTTTAGGTTGTGTTTTGAAGGGCAGTTTGCTTTCCTGACTTGGTTTTAAGTATGTCCACAAAACATTTATTACTTTAAACTATAGCGGAAACATTTACTTTAAAAGGACTTTATTTCTTTTTCCAGGAAACCTGTAATAGCTCCCTTCCCCCCCAGGCTCACCAAGCAAGTTGTATGAAGAGAAACGTCTCCTATGACCGCTGAAGGAAACAGTTGAACCAGACAAGCATTTGCCTAGAGTGTAGCCTGGTGTTTGTGCCAGATTGGATATGCGGACCTTACTGAGAGGCTTTTTTCCTTCTATCAGATATCAAAATTGTTTTCTTTTGTGACTACAGCCAGGGAATGCTTGGAGTATGTCAAAAGCCATGACTTCAACTATACCTATCTGATAGTTATGGCAGCGGGTGCTCTCTGAGGACGCTTAGAGCAGGTGAAACCACATGCGGGGGAGGCAGGGTAAATGTCATTCCATTTCGCTGAAGCTGAACTCAGGGCTGCTTTCCAGCTGGCGGGCGTGAAGCTAGCATTCTACCTCTGTAGTGTGCTGCCATTGCAGCACTGGCTGTTTTTCACAATTAGCTAATAACTTTCTGCATTGCAGGTCTGCATGCATGCAGCTTTGTTGTCTGTATTATTACTTGTCATTACAAAAATAAAACAAACAAGAAAGTAAAACACATATTGACATCTGTAGGTATGAACATCTTTATTCCTAAATGGGGTAAGAAAAGTAATATTTCATACTGTTTTGTGGTTTATGTGGAGTTTGTGCTATTTGTGAGTGTAGAACAACACTGAGGCTGGGAATCTAAAGGCTTTTGTACCTTCTTGTGAAGAGAAAATCTGAAAACTTACTTCCCATGATACACCCAGATCCGTGAAATAGCCTTCATTTGAATTTTTAAAGTAGGAGCCAGCAGGGGCTTTTCTGGGGTAGCAGGGGAAAGGTTTGCAAGTTCTGGAAGGTCCAACGTGCAATGAAGGGAAAGGTGGTATCCCTTGAGGACAGGTGATATCAGGAAGAGCTTGGCCAGAGGTGGTCTCCTCCATGTTTCTGATGGTAAAAAAAAAGTTATATGATGTATGAAGTTATTGTGAAACCAAAGTCCAGATCATGAGAGAAACCCTTCATTAATTTTTAGCAGTTCAGAGAAACACTGACAAGCATCTTCTAAACTTATGTATTATGACTATGTCTCGGCATGTTGAAAATGTGTCACATCTCAAGACTTCGTCATGTTGTAGTGTAGATGTCCAAATGCTGATGTAGCCAGACAACTATGTAACCAGGTATGAAACTTTTGGCCTATAAAATCATGATTATGAAGAGGAAACATATGTAAGACTGTCCTCTGAAATTCTGAGGGAGAACTGGTGTGCTTCATCTGCATTTTAAAACTGATATAATAAAAACCCCAATGAAACATGGACAGTTTGCAGCTTTCTTGTCCTAGCAGGTAATGTTGCAGAATTTGGAAGTCTTTGTACTTTCAAATATCTAACTGCTGCTTCAGTTCTTATGGTGGATTTAAAGGTCTAACTTTGGGTGTGCAAGTTTAGAGATGTGTGGAGACACTAAAGCAATGGGAATATGTCCTTTTATGGGAAGGCAAGAGTAGCTATGATTTGGAGAGTCATTTGATCTTACAGGTGCAGTTTTGCAGAAAAGATGTGTCATCTTCAGGACCTAGCTGAAAATGTAAGTGTTGCATAATTGAATATTCAAGGTTTTAGTATTTATCCTGTTGATTCCTTTGGGAGTGATGTTTTAATACTCCAAACATAAAATAACCCCATAAGAAACTAATAGAATTGAGAAAAGAAGAGGATGAGATATTGAACTGATGCCCATTACTTCGTCTTCCTTTCATAGATTTCCTGCCATGATAAAATATTGAACAGTTTGGAAGTGATCACAGCTTTTAGCTTTTGTATGCTGTTGTGAATTTGTGAGGTGAGAGTAGTTGCTACCCAAGGATGTGGTACTTGTTGGAGGGTTAAGTATGAGAAAGTGAGTCAGGTTACCCGGACCCTGAATACTCAAGTAATTCACAATATAATCTTGTTAACCTGCAGTTATTGTATCTCAATGCCTTACAGTTGGCGAAAAAAATAAAAAAATAAAAAATAATAATAATCTCTTCCAACATCTCAGCATGTTAATTAAATTAGCCTGTTATTCAGACTGAATATCATTTTTATAAAATATACTGCAACGTGTTTAGTAATGTGCTTCTTAATATGCCACAAAGTACTGTGATGATTCATTACAACTGTTATTTGCTAAAATAAATTAGAGATGTATCTGTTAAAGCTTTATTTCTTGATGTTTTTATATTCTGTTTACTTCTTTAGAGCAGTCAGTGCTTTGTTCAATAAATCTGCAGGCTCTTTTTCTGTTGTTAGTTCAAAATAGATGTGGAAGGATATTTCTTTCATATATGCACCATTTTGCTTCAAAATAGTTTTTGGTTTAAATGACCTTCAATGCAGCAAAGGGAAATGTTCTTCATAAGGATATGTAAGGTGTTTTTCCCTGAGTTTCACACCAGTATTTTGTGCATTCATGTAATGGAAACATGTTGAATAGTCAGCCTTTGGCCCAAGTGTCAGCGGTTCCTTTACAAGTTCCAGCACCAGATTGGGTTTACTGTATAATAAAACTGTTTCGTAAAGCCTGTACAGATGTTGGTGACTAGGGACAAGCTGTCCTGGCCTGTTCAGTGCTGCATGAAGAACAGCAGACAGGGAAAGAGCAAGCAGCTCCTTCTTAACAAGACCTTCCCTCGTCAAGGCAGATTAAAATAACCATGTCATTTATCTGTGTCATTTCCTGTCATGTGCTGCTGAACAGTGTGTCTTTGACCTGCCTTTCAGTACTCTGTCCTCACAATACAATTTAGTCTTCTGCACAATTTATGTGCTGTTACCAAAAGTCAGTACTATATTACCGAAGCATATCCAGGGTGGAGAATTAAGATAGTAACGTACGAACTGCATTTTATGCATTTTATGCTCATTATGTTACGTCCTTCTATTTGAAGAGGAATAGTAGTAATCAACAGGAATGGAAGTAGAAACACAGTGCATTATTGTTCAGTGATGCAATATTTTTTTACCTTGGAGCACCAAAGTATTAATAGTTATGTATCTGTGACATAAAAGGAGGAAAAAAGGGTATGTCCAGTTTATGCTGGTATGTGCCATGTCCTTCATTCTATGTTCTGTTTGGAGGGAAAATCCCTGAAGTGAATCTGACGTAACAATACCAGCTTCTTCCAATATGTGGGTTAGACAGATAAGAGTTAAATATTATGTTAGCTCATATTTGGATGGAGTTTTAACAGCCACAGCATCAACATGTTGGAGGTGCTTGTAAAGCAGCCTTGACTACTGCAGATTTAAATTCATAAATCAAAATCAGAATGTGATAACTGCTTTCTATTCCATTCCACTATTCTTTCTTTTTTTTTTTTAAATCTTGTTTAGAATTCAATTATCATTAGAAATGTCTTTATTCCTTGTTTGTTTGGTACTATGTTACAATTGCCAAAAGTGATTTAGGCAGCAGTCATCCTTACTGTTCAGAAAGTATAAAAGAGGAATGACGGTAGGCTTTTGTTTTGACAATTGTTCTTAGGTAAACAGAGATAATTGACTTGTCTTTTATCACAGGGTGGTTCCTTCTTACCTGATGGGGATTATTTTTTTTTTTTATTTTTTTGTCTTCATAGCTGTGGACATTTATTAATTTCTTTTACTGATTATCTTAAACAGCTTGGGGTCTTTTTCTTAGTTGCACTGCAGCTTACACAATTAGTTTGAGTTGTGAAAAGAATGATAGAA
>WEIS01093473.1:0-11253 GCA_013389965.1 Todus mexicanus
ATTCATTTGACTGTTCCATTTGAAGCAGATCATGGAAAGCTACATTTAATTAAGCCTTTTATTAACTTGACTTCAAATGAACCTAAATGAAACAGAGCTGTTGAACACAGATACTCATTACGTGTATTAACTAATGTACGTTTACATTTAAGACAACCAGCTCAGATCTTTTAGTGGGATGTTTCTAGACACCAGAAAACAGGTTTAATGTATCCTGTTCATCANNNTGTTTAATGTATCCTGTTCATCACTTGAGCAGTTAAATCAGCACTTAATAATTCTAGAAGAGCCTTAAAGAGAACATTTGTAAGCAGGTTTTCTAGTACTAAACCAGCTTTTTAAAAAATTTTGTCTTATAACTGCTGATGTTTGACACAGCAGCTGTCACTGTGTCAAACAGCTCATTTCAGTGGAGTCATTCTGTTGACTTTGGTAATAATTTATACTATCCTGAGGACCACCACCAATTATTTTATTGTATTTATGTCCTATAGTTCATATTTTGTTTAATAAGGAACTATTTGGTGAGTAAGTCAGAATTGCATTTTTTTGATTCATTTAGATATGACATTTATGATTAACAAAGCAGACGATGAAGACATTTGCAATGCAAACTTCATACATATTTATATGTGGGTAATGAATTTAAATGATGACGTATTCAGCGTAATACAGCTTTATGCAGATGTAAATGCTTAAGAAGTGATTAAGTGCAGTTTTCTATAACATTAATTAAAGGAATCTGAATGCTTTCACTATCAGTGGGTTCATCTAGAAATGAAATTTAAACTGGGTGTGCTGTTTACACTAGCAGCTTTATTTTCAGAGTTGAAAGATAAAACTGCTTTATATGAGTTAAAAATTAATTCAAAGAAAAGCTAAGCTTTTAACGTATAACTTTAACACCTAATGGCTGCATGTTGCTTTGTTTCTCTCTTTTACCAGTTGATCAAAAGATGATCAAAGAAAATCTTTAAGCTCAGATAACATTGCGCTTGTGTGTGGGTTTGGAATCTGACCTTGGTCCCAAGTGTACAGCTGGGCTGGGTTACTGTTCCGGTGTCAGGGAGTTTATTGACACAAATGGCAACTTCTGATTATGTGATTTAACACTTCAGACTCGTTTAAATATGTTTAAGTGTTCATGACTCTAAAATTCCTGAATTTGATGCAGAAAACAAAATCCCATAAGAAGTTAATCTGCAAGAGGTGTAACACAGTGGTTAACCTTGTGCCTTTGACCAGAACTGAAATTCCTTTATTGTGGATTCTGGTGGGGAAAACTCCATAAAGATGATTACTAGATATTTTACCACTGGATATGAGGAATGCATTTGTTTGAGTAAACTGTGCAGGTTCGTTTGCATCTGCTAAGGAGACAGAGTTTCTTCTTCCTTTTTCCCTATTCAAAGCCTGTGATGCTCAGAATTGACTAGTTGGAAGCCGTTCTTTGGAGGTATGCGTAAGAAAAGGAAGTTTTAAGGGCTTTAATGAAAATTGCAGTTGAAGTTTGAAAATACACTGCTGCTATTTATGAGTTTTCTGAGGGTTACAGGAAGAACAGCCTGAGAGAAGTGATGGAGGAGCTTGCACAGATCTGTAGTGCCCAAGGCTATACCTTCTACCCTCTGTCTGCTGCTCTGGGAGAGTTCCTGCTCCTTCTGGGTTATAACCAGCCAAACCTAGTCTCAGGTAACCCCAAATGTTTAAGACAACTCCTGGTGCATATTTAGATAGCTTAACAGGTCCTTGCTGAAGGAGATAGGTGAGGAAAGGATGCTCAGGAATATGTGTTTAAGCAAAGACATTTAGAGAAAAGGCCATCTCTCCATTCCAGGATGCAGAAGGGTTATGGAAACAGAACACTGGTTACACACTGTGTGATGGAGGACCAAGAGGAAATAGAGTGAGAATAACCGCTATTGACTGGATTTTTCTCTCAGAAGAAAAGGCCTGATGTGAGTGTAATTTGACGTGGATGGGCCAACGATTACTAAAGATTGTGTCAGGTTTTCATGTGCTGGAACTCTGCTTTCATTGAGGAGTGGAGATGGTAAACTTGCTTTAGTGTTGCTATATTTACATTCCTCTAGAATGTGACTGCCAGAAACCACAGGCCTGCTGTATTTGTTAATAACAACTGATTAAATATTGTGGTTATATATGTAGTTTAATATCCTGATGCTATGATATACTTTAATACTTTGTGATTGCAGGGCAAAATTACTTTGGAAATAAATGTGAATAGCTGAGATTTTGGTATGCGTTTGAAATAAATGTATGAATCCTTCAGGTATTTTTTTTTACCATTGTATCATATCATTGTTTCTTTTTCATATTAAAGTGAATGAATGTATTTCCCCATTGCCAGGGAAAGACAGCTTTGGTATTTTTATAATGTCCTTTTCTGAGTCAGTCTTGTTTTTTACATTATGCTTTGGATTTTGCTAGATAATAAACAAAGTGGATCTGTTTCCTTGGGAAATAAAATATGGAAAACTGATTTAGTGTTGACTTCCAAGACTTGCTTATGAGAAGTTTCCTGAAGCAAATTGATATTTCAAAAGCTGGTCTGAAATGTATATTCATCTTTGAGATTAAAAAAATATATATATTGGAGCAAATAATCCGCCACTAAGATGTAGCCAAGGGAATATATTTATGGCAAAAATGATGGCTTAGCAGAACATTTCATTATAACAGAGGGATGAATCAGACAGGTTTTGAGACAAATAAATGCATGCAGTCATCAGTCCTGATATGCGGAGACAAAGCTCTGTGTGAGGGACATCAAGAATAAACAAATTTATGTTAAAAAATGTTACAACTCTCCTGAAAATCAGTGTGAGGACTCACAAAGTCAGAAATGGGAGCTTAATTGTGTCTTTCTGATTGACTGTAACCATCCTTTTGAAAAACACACAAGAGGTCTTTTCAGGGGAGTCCTACGTCATCTTTGGAAACTGGGACAGAGCTGACCCACCAAATAAACAATTCCTTTCCTTTGAATCTGATATGGAAATGCTCTCTGACTTCCACAGTTCCTTTCTTGATTTGAGACTCAGAGTCTTTGACTAAGACTAACTTGACATTTTATGACTACTTGAAGAAACAAAGAGCAAAAGAAAACAAGAAATACCCTAATAAGGGTAGCACATTTCCAACTGAAAAGATCTGTGTCAATGCTTCTTGCATTCAGTTGCCACTTGCAGAAAATGTTCCAACCGTCAATGAGGACAAACAAAAAATATTCAAAAGTGCAAAGATTTCATTTTTAGCAAGTAACAGGACTGACTATGGAAAGCGTTGTAACAGCAGTATTAACAAGCCATGTACACCTGCGGAATCAGCATCGGAGCATTTGTTCAATTTCAGAAATCAGATTGGATTGAAGCTAGTGTGAACTCAGTGACAATATAACCAACTGCATACTTTTCAAAACAATTAAAGGAAAAAGACAAAATGCTATATTGAACTCAGCTGTTTGTATGAGAAGAAAAGCAGAATACAAAAGGTTACCTCAGATTCTCATCCTTACACTTTCACCCTTTTAAAAATGAGAGTGAGCTAATTTTACCATTAGGCTTTTAATTCTTTTATCTAGTAATTTGCCTGTTACTCCTAAAAGGTTTCTCACTTGAATGTGTCACCACCTGAACAGTATGAAATTTTGAGGCATTATAGAAAAGCAAACTTTATTATGCTTTACTTTCTGTTATCAGCCTGTTCAACTAAGTAGCCCAACAGCATGTGTGTGCTGACACAGGGACACTGTGTCAAAGTGACACTGCTTCATCCATGTGGATCCTGCAAACTAGAACAAGTCTTGCTGGTAAGATGTTTTTTAAGAAGTGCCATTTTAATCAAGGATTCTGGATCTGTCTGTTATTCAGGAATGCATACCGCTGGAGTTGTAATAGTTACTGCAGTGACAAAGGAAGCAAAGCTAGAGAAGCAAAGCTCCCGCTTCTGAGGAGGGAACCTACAGAATTGCCTTGAGATGCTTGAATCAAATATCACTCATCCTAATGCATGAACAATTCCCTTGCCCCAATAATTTCCAAGCAAACACTACCTGTGTATCAATGACTAGAGATGAATTTGTCATGCAGTTCCCTTCAGTGTTCCTATTTTTTTATTTAAACTTTGTACTTCATTTAAACAACAGTGAAAAAGAGCTCACAGGAATTTAACTGACAAATCCAACACCTTTGTGCAAAAGAGATGCTTTTAAAATAGAAACCACAAACCCATCAAATTCTGTTCCCTCCATCAACATCAGTCAAACTGAATAATACATTAAGCTTGTGAAATCTCTGTTGCCCACTTCTACTATGGACCTTAATCTGCAGTCTTTGTTTCAGTTACTGTGAAGTAGTCTCCAATTGCAAAATGACAAAGATGATGAGTACATTAGTGTTTCAGCTTCTATCTGATGGATGAGTGACTGACATAATGATAAGCAATGCTTATTCATTCAGAGTTCCACTGTAATGCCAGATGGTGCTGGGAGACAGAAAATAATCTCAAGACCTCAACAAACATTGCCCCACATACTGTCACATTCATTCTGAATTTAGCAAAAATTTGCAACATAAGCTCCACATGTTGAAGGAAAGTATATTGTCAACGATGTACTTTTTGCAAGGTCAAGTTTCATAGGCCATTCTGAGCCCTGATCACTCACTGGCACATCTGAAATGCTGACTGCAACCTCTTCTTACACTAATCTGATGTCTGCTGCTGCCAGGCAAGGGGAGATGTGGGAAAGGTCAGTGCTGGTGCTAGAGCTGCCTGCAGCCCGAAGACAGAGAACACATGATGGAAGACTGCTTTTGCAGGGATCTAAAGGAAGATCACGCTCCTTCCCTCACCTGAACACGTCCTTGCGGTAGTTTGACCTTGGCTGGCTCCCAGATGCCCACCCAGTCACTCACTCACTCCCCGTTCTCATGCTCTTTCCCTGTTCTAGACTGGTCTCTCCAGGGGCTGCAGGGGATCCCTGCTGGAAGGCCTGGAGCACCTTCTCCCCTCCTTCACCTCTCCCCTCAGACTCCCAGGGCTGTTTCTTACACTGTTCCCCTTATCCCTCACTTTTGGGCAGCGAAACTCCAGTTTCCCCGCAGCACTGTCATCATGGCTGCAGGGCTCATCCATACCCTGTGGTGGGTCAATTGGAGCCAGCTGGAACTGACTGTGTCTGGCACAGAGCCTGGTCCCAGCCTCTCTCACAAAGGCCACCCTTCAGCTTTCCTCCACCAACACCTGGGCACCTGCAGCCAGTACAGCCTTACTGAAAGTTTCCTCCCGTGGTGCAGCAGTGAGGGGTGGCTGTGGAGCCATCAGGGCAGTGAAATGCCCTCCTTCCCTCCCTCCCAGACCTCATCCCGCAGCCCCAACTGAGGTAAGCCAGTCTGGGCTGGCAATGGTGACTGAGGCTGGCCACAGTCCAGCCATCACCAGGTGTCATTGAAGACCTGGCTGGGACAGCAGCCCTCGGGATGAGGAGGGGGACAAGGCTGCGGTCAGGTTGTACAGCAGCGTCACAGAATCACAGAATATTAATGATTGGAAAGGACCTCAGATCACCAAGTCCAACCATACCCACAACAACAAAAACCTTAATGCCCTGATCAAGCACCAGTTCGAAAAAACACAAAATAACCCCCTACATGCCTGCCTCTAGAGAATGTCCTGAAGTACCATGTCTTCATGTTTCTTGAATACCTCCAGGGATGGTGACTCAACCACCTCCCTGGGAAGGCTGTTCCAGTGCTTCACCACTCCTTCTGTAAAACATTTCTTCCAACTATCTAATCTAAACTGCCCCTGCCACAACTTCAGACTATTTCCCCTGGTTCTGTCATTATTTACTAAGGAGAAGAGGTTAACATCCACCTCTCTACAATCTCCTTTCAGGTAGTTGTACAGGCCAATGAGGTTCCCCCTCAGCCTCCTCTTCTCCAAACTAAACACACGTCATGTCAGAGCTGGTAATGGGCCCTTACAGCCAGACCCTGGAGGCAGTGCAAGAGTTTGCAGAGCTTCCTGGTGCACTGTCCTGACATTTCTCACCTGTAACAGTCCAATCCAGGTGCTTCGTGTTTGGACCTGAAGATCTCTTGGTGTTCTCCTGCCCTCTGTCTGAGCCACAGCTGGCAAGTATAGGAACAGTGTGAGTGACCAAGAGGGGTACTGTTCTGCATGGCACTGGATGGAAAGCTCTGAGGAGATGACCAGCTCATGTCATGAATGTGCACAGCCACTTCTCACACTCTGTCCCCTCTGCCTGCACCCGAGGGATTGCACAGATTTCCAGATGTCTGTGCTGCGGTGCTGGGATGTGCCATCTCTCCAGCAGTGTTTGCCCCACTTTCCAAGTCTACTTTTGTATGTGTCTTTTCAAGCAGGAGAATGCAGTGATTATCAAAGTAATTATCAAGAAATGGAGTTTGTGGACTAAGCAACTTATTTTGCTGAGGGATGTGCTCAAGGCAGTGAAGTGTTAGTTAACACAGGCAACAAAAAGCACCGACCTGTCTCTGAGCAGAGCAGCTCTGTCTGGGCTCACCACACCCATTTCCTGATTTGTGTGCCACCCAAAAAGCTGTTTGATACCCCACAATTTCGAAGCACTCTACTGCCAAGAGCAAATTACATGCTAATCTTTGTTTGAGTGGTGCCCATGATAAATTATCTTCCAAGAGAGGGTGAGCATACTGTGTAATGCACTGTTCATAAACCCATGGTTGTCCTGGCCTTATGGTACTAGTACATCATTTCAGACCAATGTCATTTTACACAGAAAGCACGAAACTCCCTTAAAATCTCCCAGGATGAAACAAAGGAATAGAGATGTGAGACTTGGAAGATAAATGTTCAAGTTCTTTCAGTACACCTCAGAGTGAGGGTAAAGTTCAAAGTTTATTGAAGCCTATGGAAAGATTCTTGTTATGACCAGTAGCATCAGACATGTTAGCATCAGTTATAGCTATTTAGGATTGGCTCTTAGTGGTTCTGGAGATGCTTGTTCAGTTGCTCAGAGTCTCATATAAGAATGGATGACACCTTGCAAATGTCTGCTGAAATTCAGTGTTAGATGTTTGTTCTCCTCTGCATTTCTGGAATAACCTTCCCATGTCCTCATGTACACACATACTTGCACACATGCACAGAGTGGTAGGGTGGTAGAGATATGATGGCCATTTACACTGAAATTATTTTCCATAATTTAAAAAAAAATGTTTCCAGATTGCACAATCTGTTATATCATTGGTAAACTAAATGTTGCTAAACATGGAGATTTTCCGAAGATTAGAAGGATGCAATCAAGTAGAGTTTACTCACTATGTATTTACTTCCCTAATTAGCAGCTGAAAATCCACCCCTCCCTTTAAGATACATTTTGGGATTTTTTAAATTATGTTGTCCTGTCAGCAGGGGTGTTAATGAATCCAGGTTTCATCCAGGTTGACTTACTATTCCGCTTGCGACAGCTTGTGCTGCTGGGCATTGGCAGTGCAAGCTGTGCCTTATGCCATCTTCTCCAGTGAGTAGGAGACATGGGTGTGGGGCTGGGCACAGCCACATCACACCTCCCAGAGATCTGCTGCCTACATCACTTGCACCTCCCTCCATAATAGCTTGTTTTACTTATTTATTTATTTNTTTTAAATGATATATCAGTGTATTTATTATTAAATTTTTATTTTACATTGCATGCCTGTGGGTATATGCAGTCAGTTGCATAAAAAGTTATCAGTTGCCATCAGCAGAACAGTGGTATCTACATATTGGAATAATGTCATGTTTTTGACTATGCAGCTTGCTTTACTAGCATAGCGTTGCTGCTCAAGGAAATCAATGCAATCACGCTTTTAAAATGTTTACTAATATTCTATATTAAGAGAAGGAAATATAGAACTAGAAATAACCAGGTTTTTTATTTTATTTGGCCTGATCTCTTCAGGTGAAGAAAAATGATGCACTGATGAAAGCCATAAAGCCAATGATTTGTGTAAGACTTGATGACCTAATAGTACCATCAAAGAAGAAAGAAAATAGAAAGATCAAATTATTGGTTGCATTAATAACTAAAACTTCAGTTGGACTAAAGACTGTTTAATAAAGCAATTTCAGAGAAGATGAAATACTGGGTTTATACTGCTCTGGACTGTTTACTTTTTCCCCAGTTCTGTACAAAATTAACTGATCTTTAATTAAAGGAGAAAGCAAGATGACCTGGGGGAAGGACGGAAAAGCCAATCTCCTTTAAATATTCATAACATTCTACATAATCGTCAAACTATGAAAAGCTCTTGTCCTTTATAGGAGATAACTCTTAAATTTTACTAGGACATAGTTGTTTTATGTTTCAAGCTAATTACAAGAACAGGGATTGTGCGTGTTGTTGAATGAATTCAAATTGCTATTCTTTTTCCCCCAGAAACAATAATGCAATTGCTAGCCACAGGAAGTGTGTTGAACATTAAATCAATCAAGCAATCAGTCTTAACAATGACTGAAAACAAAATTCAACTTTCAATATACTGGAGTTCTTGTTAAACAAAGATTCATCCTCTGCCCCTTTTCTAGCTAAAAATGTACACTCATGTTTTATTTATATATTTGAATATTTATTTTTATATTTACAATTAAGGTTAAAGTTTAATACATCTTGTCTCTCTGTTGTCAAGGCATAAATCTTAAGTTCCCCAACCCCCCAGTGAAACTATTTATTCAGGAAGACCAAGTATTCCTAGACTACTTTGCACTTTTTTTTTGGGTCAGACTGGGTGATCAGATTAGTTGCACAGAATAATTTTTTTCTGTAAAGCATCTTCTGATAGAAAGTATTGGAGGATGCCATAGACTTTACTGAAATCTGTACACAAAAATAAAAACAGAGTTTGAAAGTAGGATACATGATACTGAAAGAAGAAATAATTATGACTGGTAAGGACAGAGAAAGGTAAGAGCCTATTTTCGAAGGAAAATGAGCAGAAGGAAGGTGGAAGGTTTAGAGAGAGCAGATAAACAACACTGGTGGCATTTGGAACACTGTAATAAGAATTACGGTACTTGCAGTTGAAATGTCAACATATACATGGTGTTTTCTAGCAAACAGCAACCAGGCTTAAGAAATGCTGCAAGGACCTAAATGAGAAGAGTCTGTACTGGGAAACATGACCATCTGGACTCTACCAGAAGTACAGGGTGAGGCTACAAGAAATTAGTGCTTAATAATTACTTTGTGTCTTCAGATTACTCTCTGCGTATTATGTAATTTTGGTGTTTCCAGCCCAGGAAGATATGTGATCCTGGCTTTGTAGATGGAGGAAATTTTAAGCCCCTGGTTATGCAATGTACACAAGCATAAGCTTGCCTTTGCTAACTTCTTGCATGCCTGACTAAAATGATGTCCAGCTGATTTCTTAGGTTTCAGCAGTTAGTAAGCATAACAGTGTTGGCACTTCCAAGGCCAGATTCCTCACATACACTCTATCAGCTCCATCAGCCCAGTGAAGCCTGAATGTTATGTACCATGCAGAGGACAAGGCTAAGAAATACCTCACTATTTTCTAAAAGATCAGACCACTCACCTGTGTTCATCACAGGTAACTAGGAAGAATAAACAGTATAGAAGACAAAGATGTGAAAAGAGATACGCTATTTCCCACAAGGATATAACCTAACAGGATCTATCAAAGGTTTTGTTGGTGGCTGGGAAGCTGATGAGCCAGAGGAAATTGACTGGCAAAAAAGTGGTTTTCAAAAGAAGGAATGGTTTAAGATATGCATGTGTGTGCCTGGGATTTAAAAGTGTAAACAGACCAGTGATGGCTATAAGAACTCATTCAGAACTCAGTGCAGCCAATACACTCCAATAATATCTGTGGATGCTGCACAGAGCCTTCATGTTTCTCATTGGACTATATGGTTTCTGTCAGTGTTGAAAAGTCTTCATCAACGTTTAGTATTTTACATCTTGACCAGCTGCCAATTCCTGGTGGAGCTACATATGACTATGTGTGAACAAATGACACAACTACCTATGCCAGCAGCTTCCCATGGGGGTTTTGAAGGTAGAAATAAATTATAAAGGACTGTCTTACATCTGTATTAGCTCAAAGAATTCTGATAAACCAGGAAGGGTGGGTGTACGTTCACAGAGTCACACAAGTTTGTCTCTGGCAGAGAGTATTCTTGTTAAATAATGCAGTGATGAAGCAACAGTTTAAGAATATAGATGGAGAGATAAATAGATGTTTCATGACTCTCACCTTAATTATATATTCATCGAGTATAGCTGCTCATGCGGAAATGCCACCTGACTTGCAATATTCTAGATGAAAGAATGCTGACTTATCTCCAGTCTTTGGGACTGGTAGCTCTTTTTAGTAACAGATTAAGTATTTCTGTTAATATTCCTGCTCCCTTATTCTTAATTTGCCACAGCATTTAGATGAAATCTCTGATCCTGGTGACTTGTTACAGTGCAAATGATCACTTCTGCTTCAGGTCTTTTCCAAGAGCTCTCTGTTTCTGACAGTGCCTTATCCATTCTGCCAGTCAATAGTAGCTCTGAGGCAAGTAACTCCCCTATTTGTTCTTCTGTAAGTCATTTACCTTTTGGAGGGTTATGGTTCTCCTTGAATCGGGCTGTTGATTTGCAGTTACAGAGCTATCTCACAGATTTTCAGCTTCTGAGATGGAGGAAGAACTCAACATTGCAGGTTTAGTGGTCTTCTGTGTATCCATTTTAGCTTCCATATCTACTTTGGATAATATCTCAAATGGACAACACATGCTAAATATCTATCTAGTCTTTCTTTTTCTAGAGCCCTGAAACAGACAAAAAACAATTCACTCATCCGGTGGTATTATGCTACACACTGAAACTTGACTGACAATAATATTCTTTCAGAATATTCAGAGCTTGCTTTGTGTATTTCATAGGATCCTTTCTCTTGCTGTAATTAATTCTCTGCATCTGGCCAAAGATTGCATTTGTTATCTTCCTGAGCATAAAAGGTCTATTAATATGTAAATTAGCAGGTTTTCATTTTCTTGGAGCAGAACTTTTTAACATTTTAATGATAAGTTCACAATAGTGATCCCTTTCTATTCTTCAAAAGTGTAAGTTTTGCTTATATTTCTCTACAGAATGCCAAAGAAAAAATCAGATTTTGTTACAGAAGGGAAGATTAATACTAGACAGCCCAGATCTCTGCTGGTGCGTGTGGAGAGTTA
>WEIS01093486.1:0-10197 GCA_013389965.1 Todus mexicanus
CCAGTCAGGAATATTCAGAATACTCCTTCAAAATTCAATGAGAGCATAAAAGTTTCTTTTCAGAAGCAGCTTTTCCAAGACACTAATGGGATTAAATGCTTAATTCCTATTGACTTTTAATTTGAGTTAGGCATCTGAGTTCCCTTTATGCCTTTGAAAAACTCCTTGTTAATCTTCACAGTTTACAATTTTCCCTCTGAGATTGCTCTCTCTTAAAATAAATAAACTCTGATCCTCCTGAGAGTTTGAAGGGCTGTACATNCTCTGATCCTCCTGAGAGTTTGAAGGGCTGTACATCTTGCAAACCCCTGTCCCCGCTCCCCTCCCTTGCTGGAATGAAGTATACGTGGTAAGGGAGAGCTCTTGTTCATTATTTTGCTCAGGTTCTCTCATGCAGTTTCATGCATAAATCAGAGAGCCTGAATATCCACTAGTTCAACTACTAACTGAAAGTAGAGGTGCAGAGAAAAGGATCTCAGTCTTGTGGTCCACTGTTGCAAGAGCAAAGCTAAATCACTGTGGTGATGTTTGATACATGATTAGTAAAGTCTGATGTTATGTAATGGTACTACTCAGATAGAAAATCTCCACCAAATCCCACAAACTGAACACCTTCTTGAGACACCTGCTTAAAGAAAAGCTAGACAGAGATGCCCTTTCCCAAAGGTAACTTATTATGACTGACTGCTTCTATTGCATCGTTCTAGGCTTATAAAACCACAAATGCCTCTATAGTTTTGAAATAAGCTGCACTACTTGAGCTAATGCCCTGAGAGTCTCATCTGCAAACATCTTTGCTGCTTCAATAATTCATGCTGTTATATGTTCTCCAAGGTATATTACTCATGACTTGATTTGTGGCCATATCACATCCTGAACTGCCATCATCCTTCACTAAACCATAAACAGATGTGTATGCTCCACACCCACTTAATAGAGACTTCTCTGTTCATATTACAAATAAGAGCATGAGCAGGTTAGAAAGGCAGCGCATGGAAGCAGGATGAAGAACGTGGAAGCACAGAGGGAGGAAAAGAGATGGTGAGGTAAATGCATATTCCCTGTGTCAATCATATGCCAGCAGAACAACAGGTAATTTGAAATGCTAAACTTAGTGTAATCTTTGCAGGCAGTGAAGCAAGCTTGTACAGATAATCTTTATGAAATTGGAGTGGTAACAGAAGTCAGTGATGCCACAAACATTCCAGATTCAGTGAAAGAGATTTACTCTAATTTTCCTCAGATTTTGCAAAACTGGACACAGCCAGACCAACTTTGACATGAAGCGTGACATTTTACAAAACATAATGAAACCAAAAGCTGAACAGAAAGAGCAGGTACATCTTGGAGGAAAAGAGCAATGTCTTTTTCCCAAAGACAGCATATACTCAATGAGATTTTCAGCAAGAAATGAATTCAAGTCCTCACATTTTATTTAAAATCAAACGTTTATGTTACTCTCTTCCTGAATTTAGAAACAAAAAATATTTTACAGAAACTGGGGTTGTATCAGTCATTTAGACTTACACAGGCTTTGTGAGTAGCTTTAGAGATGGTCCTCTTGCTGGCAGACCAGAACTATCAGCCTCTCATACCTTGGAGTTTTTGTTGGCACCTGAGAAGTGAGTGATTCAGTGGAAGCCGAATTTAGATTTGTAAGTTTCTTTGATTTCCATGGAAATCTGGACAAAACTGATTTTGCACAATTTTGCATAAAGATTTAGCAAGATTCTTTAACTGTGATTATTCTTCTGGATGTAGTATCAAGGAAAATAACTACACAAACACTGATCAATTTATATCATTATTTCTGTTTCTGATTAGTTTGTCCAGAATGAAGGTGAGGTTCTCTTTGCATACTTCTGAAGTTAGGAATCTGTCTGAGCAGTCAGTACTGCTTTGTTTTCTAGTGTGTGACTGAGTCCTTGGGGTGATGGTTTGTGTCTTGTGTCTCCCAGCCTACCAAAAACTACAGTTGTCCTCAGAAGAAGAAATTTGGCATATTTAACTAACTACAGTTACCACAAATGTATATTTCACAAGCTTTTAAAATTATTTATTAAATAACTATTTATGTGGTATCACATGTGTTGACATGACATTCTGTGACATTAAAGGCTGGTTTTGGCAAACCAGATTACAAAAATATAGCAATGTGCAGAATAGCTTAGAAGCACAGCAGTTAAAAAAACCCAGCATAGCTAATTTTACAAGAAGTGAAGATTCTCATTTGAAGGATATATACATCTGCTGATCTATTTAATGGTGAATGAGAACAAAAATTTAGAACAATGGTTAAACCTTTGCATTGATAACAGAAAATGATGAT
This sequence comes from Todus mexicanus, assembly GCA_013389965.1. NCBI lineage: Eukaryota > Metazoa > Chordata > Aves > Coraciiformes > Todidae > Todus > Todus mexicanus. Next base: position 2,330 of record WEIS01093486.1, read on the forward strand.
AAGTCCCTTTCCAGAACACCTCAAAAATCAAGTAGGTATGTTATTAGACATCTCTGGAAGTAAAAGATTAAAAGAATGAGTAGACATTTAACACTGCTGATCTGTAGTTACCCTTCTTCTGGATAGCTGACTGTGCTTATCTACAATCCAGCACCAAGATACTCAAGTTAGCTCTGAACTTGTTACCTGAGGCGCTACAAGTTCTGTAGGTACTTCAGAATTTGGGTTTGCACATGTTTCTTAGCAAATCTGTGCTCACATCTCAGCTGCTTCTTGCAGCACAGTAATTCTGTGTGTCCTGGATGGATAAGTATCCTTGTATTCCTGCACAACTTGAGTTGGTGAGATGAGTTTACTTATCCTTATGCAACAGCGCTGGTATGGTAGCATTTCTGAAATGGATGTGGTATTCTCAGTGGTAGCTGGTTTCCAGGGCTGAAGCAACAATCGCTCTGTGTGAGATTTGGAAAATATACAGGGATAACAGGTCCTTTTTACAGTGGTTACCATCAGAAAAATCATCATCTATTAACAACTACCACAGAGCAAGAAGACTAGGGTGCGTGGCTTGTTGGGCTTTAGCAATAGTGACTATAACAGCCACCATACTGCATGGTTAATTTAATGTAGTCTCAAGCACATCTGAATACCTGTAAAGTTGTAGCAAACTTTACAAAAGTAAAGAAATAGAGGAAACTGAAGAAATATTTTGCTACAGTGGGATACCAAAGGACAATATATGTCAGCAGAACATCTTTCAAGTAATTATTCTTAGCCTTGATAGTTCATTTTTTCCCTTCAAGAAAACTGTTACTGATATGTTTATTTTTGCTTTAAAGGTTGCTAGGAAGCGTTAGGCTGCCTTCTCAGAGTGCCTACAGCTGCAGTTAGAACTGAGATTGAAAATCCGTTTGGTCAGAGAAGGGAAGGATCTTTCTTTTTCTTTCTGAGATATATGCTGAGTGCATGGTTACTAGCTTGCTGCAATTTAGGTTTCATATGACAGCTGGAACCAGGTATTGTACTCTCTGCCAATATTTTTTTTTTTCATAGGGCTCAGAGGGAGGGCTCAGATCACCACGGAGGCTTTATTGTACCTTTCCATTTCCACACTCACAAACTCATTTTACTCCTTAGCAGGGAAGGCTTGATTTTATATTAGAGTCCTCGTTGATACATCAGAATAGCACAAGGATGATTGACTGCTTATACTTATCTTTTGCTATTAAGTAAGCTTCAGCATTAAAATGATTTTGCACCCCTTTTGCACCTGCATTGCAACCTCCAAGCCTCAAGCTTAGGGTTCTGGGTTACACAAAGAATAGAGAATAATACTGGTGGGGAGTCGGAATGTATGGAAATTATCACACATACATTACTATACAATTTACATAAAACATATTTTACCAAAATAAAATGATGTCATCATTAAAACTATGTTCCTTAAATGGGGCATATCTTTCATGGCTCTCTTGCAAACTTGAAGAAATTGTGTATAGGCTCCTGGCCTCAGTCTAGGCACTTCATTAACTTTTGTATTTTATTGTGTACTAATAGAACCAATGCGGACCATTGTATCATAGAATCATAGAATGGTTTAGGTTGGAAAGGACCTTTAAAGGTTATCTAGTGCAACCTCCCTGCAGTAAGCAGGGACATCTTTCACTAGATCAGGTTGCTCAGAACCCCATCAAGCCTGACTCCAGGGATGTCTCCAGGGATGAGGCCTTCACCACCTACCTGGGTAACCTGTTCCAGTGTTTCACCACTGTTTTGGGGAAAAATCCTCAGAAAGGAAAAAACTTTATGAATATAAGGAGAGAGAAGCAGAAAGTACACATTAACAGTACAATAAAAGTTTGTAGTGTGAGCTTGGAGTGGGAAAAGGAATCTGACAGAAAGAGGAGAGTGTATCATAGACTCCAAAGTAGATCAGAAGTCCCTCAGCTCTGAATTAAAGCAAACTGAATGAGTAAGAGGAAAAATTGACTAGCGTTTATTATTTATATTCTTATATAGGTCTTCTTCAGAAGATTCTAACTAATACTTGGAATCTTCTTCACCCTGGAGCATACAGCAGAAGTAGGGCAAAGGAAATATATATATATTTTTTTAACCCTGTAGCTATTGTGAGGCTTTCAAAGCTGGCATTCATAAGGGGCTTGTGTCTTTGTGCCAGTGCAGATGGCCTTGTCCAACTGTGTCTAGAAATTCTTATTCAATAAGCACAAACCCTCTGGTTTGGAGCTCTACAGTTAGTTTTTATCTGGTTAAATTTGATTCATACTTTTTTCTCCAAACCTTAAGACTTCAACATGGTAAGAATGTCCAAATGTCAATGTGGCATTGGGGTTTTTTGACTGTATACAATACATGTATGTTTAAGAAAAGTACCACAACCGCATCCAATTAAATGGAAATTGTTGAAAAAAACCCTGTTAAAAATAAATCTGCTATTCTCTTTATGAATATGAAATACAAATAACACAATGACCAGCAGCAGTTAGTTATATCATTTGCAGGCAGTTATGCTCCTGACTTTAATTATTATTTGCTATGTGCTGATGCTTTAACCAGCACAACAGCAGATGAACAGCAGGTGAGCCATCTGACTTGACAACAATAGTTCTGTTTACCACTGCCCTTTTTACATGTTTAAGTGCTTTAGAAATATAAAATAAGCAAGGAAAATTATTTATCTGGCTAGTGGCTCCACAAAAACGAAAAAAGAAACTCCAGAAGTGAGTATGTCTGACTACTTCTAGCTGCCTGTTTGCCCTGTTCCTCAGTACGGTCCTGTTTCTGATTATTATTATTATTTTTTAATCTTCACAACATCTTTTTAGGTGACTTAGAATCACATATGCAAGTGTAAATATTTTTTTCTCTCTGCTAAATAGAGTGAAATGAGGAAAACATCTCATATTATCATTTGAGTACAAGAGAGTAGAAAAACTCCCTGAATTCTGAATTTAATACTCTGAGATTTTTTTTTATGTCTCAATACCGTTTTCAGGGAATAAGTCATATTCTTTTGTAATGTGGGCATATAGAGTCATAATTATTTCTTCCGACCTCAGAGGTCTGCATTGTACTCATCTATATGTGAACTGCACTCCTAAGGAGCCATTTATAGCTGATGAAGGGAAATTGTAACTTTTTCTGGGTACAATTCCTCTTACATATTCTACGTGTGTACTTAGGATAAGATGAATCATGTCTCTGCTACACTGACTGGACAAATTTCCATTGACTGTAGACAAAACCTTGGTGATTAGCTCATATGGATGTCTGCATTAGACAGATGAATGCCTTCGCTTAGTGTTCAAAGCTGACCTTAATTTCAAACAAGCTGTGAAGTACAATAGATAATCATTACTGATAAAGGATTAAATTCAAATAATTGCCATAAGGCTTGAAGATATTTATCTAGTTTTCAGTAACTTGAATCAGTCAATATTCCTAATTGTTTTGGTGAATACATCAGAATCCTTCACACCAAGCACATTATTTAAGCATCTTTTAAAACGTTCTTGACTCTTGTGGTGCACGGCAATCCTGCTTAGTGACAAGTGGCTCTTCTTGTATGTAAAGATTGATTTCTACCAGTGTGTGGTTTATTACCATGTTTCTTTTTTATTTCTAGACCCTGAGCTGCTGACTGACTTCCTGGCTTGCCTGCTGACCCACCTTAGTGCTGGGGATGTGCCTGGTAAATGCTGGGCTCTGTCTGACCCTGATCACACATACTGGTCCAGCTCTGCTTGCCTCACTCATGCTTAATGGGACCTTGCCAGTGAGGACCCTGCCCAGCTGGTATTCACCTGCCCATACCTGTGGGGCAGGCCCTGCTTACTGCACCCTGATGCTCAACATAGAGAAGAAAAAGTCTTCTTTACAAGTGAAGGTAAAGTTTCTGAAGGGAAAAGTTGTTGTTTCAGAAACACTGCCTATGTGGTTCTCATCCCTCAAGAACTCAACAGGAATACAATGAATGATTTCTTAGATAAGTAAAGGGATGCACACTTTATTTGTAGGTCTCATTTAGAAGGGGTTATTTGTATGAATAGTTTGGTAGATGACAGGAACTGAATGAATATCCTGCTTGGAAAAAAAGGTATGTGTTGGTCTCTTCTTTGAATGCTTTATGTCAACATCCTGTTTTACTTTATAAAGCTTTAATTCCTGTGAGGTTATTTGTTAAAGCTTAGCTTTATATTGATGATGATGTGGCTGCGTCTGGAGGTCTGACATGTCCTTGAAGAAAAAGGAGTAATGGCAATTTGGTTGAAGCTGCATCCCTAGAAACAGAAGCAGAAGAGAGAGGTATTGGAGGGATATTTTTTTTCCCTTCCCTACCTCTGACCGTTCGTGCACTGTGAAACTAAACCATGAACTTTGTTTTCTGTTTCATTCCCGAGTTTGCTTTGTCACATTCTTGTTCTCTCTCTCTTTACCAGCAGGAGTTGGACATCTCTCAGGACTGTGGGAATTGTGTTATAGACCACATTTTGTCTACTGAATTGCTATGCCAGCTTGAAGGATTATGAATTACTGCATACAAGTACTGATTTTCTACTAACCTTTTCAATGTATCATATTCCATATACTTGGAGACTTTAACTGAAAAAAGGATATTACACTCAGTTATTTCTGTTACGTGGGCTTCTCTGTCCCACAGATCAGTCTGAGATGTAGTTCCTCCAGCACGGCTGCCTCAGCAAGCCTTAGTTCCTTGTGTGCGATTTTGTCCCTTGCAACAGTGGCAGCAGTAATCAAAGCTCAGGAGTCAGCATGGGGTAAACCAGAAGGAAGATATTTCTGCTCAGTAGAAACTGGACTCTGAAGCTGTTCTACACCTTGGCTCATCAGACTTTGGAAGTCACTTTGGCTGAATGGCAGTACGCAAAATCAGGAAGTGAGTCTAGATTAGTGTTTTATTTTGGATAAAGAATGAACATCTGAAAATAGTCTCCCACTGAGCCCTCTGAAAGTCTTACAGAAACTTAGCTTCCTGTCAGTTATGAGATGGTGCAGCTGTGAGCACACTGGCCCAATTTGTTCTGAGATAATTGAAGGCTGGATGATCAGTCATTGTATGGAGGCAAGATTTTGTCCCCTTCTGGGTGTTGTGGCTTCTGTAAACTCAGAATTTTCACACAAGAAAATTCACTGGGTTCCAGTAAACATTTCTAATGGAGTCTTTATTCCTTGAAAGATGGTATGTGTCTGTCTTTAAGCAACCAAGAGAGCAAACAGACTAACAAAAAGAAAAAAGTAAATGCATAATGTGCTAGTAAAAACATCTCTCTGTTTTTGCACTTCAAGAACTTCCAGTAACACACAGCCTTTAAAAGTAAACTATTGCTTATTTAGAGCCAAAGACTGACTGATAAATCATTTCATAAGCTACTAACCTATCTATAGGATTTCTGCCTCCTTCCAGGTCTCACTGCTTTTTAATCCAGAGAAAGACTCTGTTCCTCACTTTTCTTTACTCTTGTCAACCCCTGGTCTGTTTCACTCCACCAGCCCTCTTTTGAGTGTTCTTTTTCAGGATTTTTAGTATCTCTTTCTTTGTAAGGTTGTCTTTAGAGATCAGAAATGAGATAGCATGTTTATAGATGGGAGCTTTAGTTATCTTTTAGGTTTGATCCTGATTATTTATATCTGAGAAAGTATTGCATTACCTTCCTTTTTTTTTTCTCTCTCTAAAGCTGGCATTGAAATAAACAATGCTAAGGCATATAGGAAACATTGACCTATAAATAACAGGTAATTAGAATTCTTAATTTATTGAAAAATAAATAGTCCTACCTGCTACAGCATTATCCTATGAAATATGAATTAAGCATTTGAAAAAGGAAAAATAACAGATGTATAATGTTTAGCTATGCTATTCCAGTTTTAGCCTCTTTATTTAAAGATGTTGGATTCTCATTCCACAAACAATTTGAAATGCGGATTTAATTATTCAGTTTCTAGTAATTGTAGACTGATAGTAAAATAAATTTTCTGCAGCGTAAGGCAATGACATCTGGGCACTGCATAGAAAACAGAATTCGCAGTATTCTGTTATTAGCATCCATTCTTTGTTATTTCTAGCTGTATTTCCTGAGTTAATTGTATGCAGTCTTTTTAGCATTAGAAATGTTTTGTCCTGGTCTTCCTTGGGTTTTTATTGAAAAATTTTGTATTTAGACATGCTTTAAGGCCAAGGATCTGTGACATAATGTGAGGAAACTGATGCCTCACCTCCAGCATCATGTTCCCAAAACAGATGCATTTCACACAAGTGTCACACAGTGGTTATACAGGCTTGAGTCATCCCTGGGACCACATAGCAGACATTCCAGGCAGAGACATCCTCTTTTCTAAGGTTTTTATTAAAAGTGCATTTAAGGAAAATTGAACTGATGCAATAAAGAGGCACTCCTGTGAAACGACATTCTCTAGGTAAGATAATGCAGAAAAATTTGTAAGTATTCCTAGAATATCCAAGCCTTATCCACCCTAAGTCTGCTTTTCAGAACATAAACATTTTGAGATATATTCAGAGTCATTGAAAATCTTGAAATCTTTGCTTTGTAGCATGTTTTGACTTCTGTCCATGTATTGAAAACTCTGATGTTTTACTGTCTTGAAATCTGGAGGTCTCAATTCAATTGCCGAAACATAGATGTTTCTAGTGGGTTCTTGAGAAGCCCCAGGGATCTGAAATCTCTGTCTGTGATAAGGAGAGTTTGGATGGTTTTCAGTGCCTATATTTTGGCAACAGGATTGAGTTCAGAGTGACTTTTGCTAAACTGCCTGGTTTCAAACTGTATCACTAGCAGAGTTTTCTGAAAACAGCACAAATAAGCCTGGTTGGAACTGCTTAAGAAATCAGAACCTTATGGAATGGAATGGAATGGAATGGAATGGAATGGAATGGAATCGAATGGAATAGGACAGAATAGAATAGGATAGGATAGGATAGGATAGGATAGAATAGGATAGGATAGAATAGAATAGAATAGAATAGAATAGAATAAAATAGAAGATTTCAGTAAATTGTTATCATGGACTCATGGATGTTTGTGGTGGACCACAGTGTTGGTTTAGATTAGGATATACTTCTGTAGGATGGCGGCTTTAGCCCATGTTTCCAAAGCCATTCTATTTTTGCTGATTATGGTGCCAGAGGAAAAACTCTGGTTACCTCTATTTTTTGAACATACGCATAGCTTAAGAGTTGGCGAAACACCAAGTTCCAGCCCATTTTCTCAATATTAGCTATATGACAAAAATGACGATCTCATATTAAGTGATAAAATTCTTTATAGAGTTTAATAAAACCTGTAATCTTAAAAACATCAGCAGCAACCTCCATTTCCTTCAGGAAAAAAAATCTAGTAGAGTTTGACTCTTGAACTTCTTTGTTAAAATCCCAATTTTTTACAATAGCTGTTCTTGTAAGGTTTGCCCAACAAAAAATTATTGCTTTGAGTTGCATTTTCAGTATGTTTGGCACTCTTGGTGTGTTGGAAATGAAATGAAATGAATGGCAGGCCCTGTTTTATCATCTTGTAGAAAAGTTCTGAAGGTTGTTTTTAGTATAGTTTCCATTTAAAATCAGCTTAATTACATAGTCATCAATATGGTTCATTAAATTCCTATAATATTCCTGACCTGCCAGTAAATTAGGTATGCAGTATTTCATTGGCTTACCTCAATTTGTGAAACATTACATTAAATAGTAAACTACAGCATCATCTATACTTAACCTTGTGTACACACACATGCCCACAAACACACATTTTGTTCAGTTAAAATAGTGTATCTCATGAAATGTTATTTATAACTATGTCTATATTTAGGGATTTCAG
>WEIS01093519.1:0-13098 GCA_013389965.1 Todus mexicanus
CCTTATCTGTTGCATTCAGAGGGCAAATGAAACATTATGTATGTATAAAAGTGATCATATTTGGAAACCCCTGATTAAGGCAAATCCAAAACAGACCTAATCATAGATCCACTGTGCTCATTCTTCAAAACCTAAATATCTGGAAGAAACAACTGTCCTTGTTTGAGTATTGTTATGTGCAGTCTTACATTACCTGTACAGTGGACTATTTTTACTTTTCTTCTGGATTTTCAAACGTTTGTTTCTTCTAACTACATTTTATTAGGTTATTTTTGAAAGTAGGAAATTGAGAAAATTATGACTTCCAGTACATTGTGCATTTGAAGTATTTCGTGTACNTCCAGTACATTGTGCATTTGAAGTATTTCGTGTACCCTATTGTGATTCTTGTTCTAGTTGTGTAGTTTTCCTCAGCTATTAGCTGAAGATTGTATCAGAGGAAGAGCTGCCATCTGTCCTAGAGCAGGTTACAAAGAGATTTCTGAAATATTTATGACCATATTATAAAAAAAAATAAATAATAATCTAAATCTTTAAATACGGTAGTCACAAAGAAAGAGAAAAATGCACAGAAAGTAACAAAGTAAATAAAGTGAAAGTTTTTCATTTCATTGTTGTTTAAACTGAAGCACCCTCAGTATACTTCATCCCTCAGGGAGGCAGTCAGCAGGACCAGCATCCCTAACCATCTCCTCTTCTACGGGACCGAGATCCTCCAGGGTACAATTGACAAGGCAGGCATGAAATCTGCTTTGCCGCTAGGTTTGCAGCCAGGATAGAGTTTTACAGTGGGAAAAAGGGAATATGAAATGCCTTGCACCTAGAATGCTATGTTTTCTTCATGCAGTTTACAAAAGTCTCGTGCATGGTTATGTGGCAGTGGAGGAAGGTTTACAACTGTTCTACTCCATCCCCCATAATCTGATAGTAACTTGCATTTTCAGGTCAGTGTCACCGTCTTCCATAATTCTTGTGTCCACTTTAAGTACCAAAAACATTTCCACGTTACTCCCTTTTGCATTTCAGTAATGTTATTGTAACTAGAAAGCAAATGAACTGCTGTAAAATAGTTCCTTCAGAGCAAATTAAAATTCTTGCATCTTGCAGCATCTTGCAGGAGGGACCCTCCTTCCTTTTAGTACCTGGCCAGCATTTTTCCACCTTTTTTCTTTGCCGTACCAAGATGTTAAAAATATTGACAGGCTATAGATTCTATATGTGTGTTTGCAACCATACCACTTGCTGTAGTGGATGAAGGCAATACAATAACTCTATCGCTTCTACCTAGATGTAATCACTGGAGTATCAGTTAACCCTTAGGGTAATTAGGTAATAATGTTGTTGATGTGATTTGAAGCATCATTTTAAGCAATTAGAAGTTCAGATATAATGTGGTGCAATTATGCATTATATAGCGCATCTATCCATTTTACAGAGCAAAAATTACCATATGTTTTGTGGGAAGCTTGGCATTTTGCACTGACTGGAGTTCTGCTTGTATTTACGAACAGCATGCCTGTAAACTATGGTAATAGCTCTTTGAAGGCCACACCTATGCACACTGCTGATTATGTTAAAAGGCATAGGCCCATTTTAATGAATGTGTTGGCATGAATAATGGGACATGAAAAGCCAACACACTGGGTAAAGGTTCATTACCTGACTGCAACAAATACTACGCGCAAAATTTCCATGACTATTCACTTGTGTTTAACAGTGAATTTGCTTTGGCTATGCTTCTGCACTTTATGTGTTTCTGTGAATGTTTGATCAATGGAGTTTTATTCTTACAAATAATTGCAGAATGCAAATTTCAATTTGTTAAGCATTCTGGAAAGATGTTGCTTATTTTATATGGGCTAAGCTGAGAGGCAGTGTTTCCTGTTTTGGGTTTCCAAAACCTCCCAGACAGAACCACGATACTCAAAAATTAAATACACTGGAAAAGAATCTCTAATTACTTCGAAGTGAGCACTGGCTGGTGTATGGATGTAAAACAAATTAATGGCAATGACTGATGGCAGTGGCAAAAATTACAGGTCAGTAAATATAATGTTTGTACATACTTTTTTCATGGACTAGGATGCTGCTTACCATGCAGTTATTTCAGAAAAATGCAATAGGAAAGAATTGGTGAAAAAAACTTCAAAGCTTCCTGGCATTTTAAGCTCTAGCTCCATCTGTGCTCATCCAGTCAAGGATGTGAAACAGTAACACAATATATGACCAGTCACAGCATATAGTCTTAGCAGAACATTACATGCTTAAAGCGCACTGCTTGTTATGAAAAATGAGGCAAAATATGTCTTAAATTTTAATAATAAATGTCTTAAAGTAAATTATTATTAATTCTTAGCAACTCTGGGTAGAATGAAGTGGAATTCATAAAATTTATTATTTGATGTGAATGATTAGCTCAGTTCTTTTCAGTACCTCTTAACACTCTCTCAGGGTTAATAATGCAAAGTAAAAAGATGGGTCAAGATGCCTTCACACCACGTACATATCTTCTCTGATAGTGTTGTAACATTATTTAACGTCCCCATGAAGAGCATCCTGAAGCAACCAAGTTACACCTTGACTGATTGTTTCATCCAAAGGGCTGCACTTCTAAATACACAGCATAGCACAGACTTCCTCTTACAGAGTGGTGTTAGCACTGGTATGTAACCTGAAGCCACAACCTGCGTGTCTAGACTGACAAGGATCCTACCAGTTGAGCCACTGTGACACCTTGTGGCTTATGAAGCAACACAAGCACCTTTTAGAAAACAACAGGTAAAAGCCGGAGGTTAATGGGTATTGATAAATGCCCTCTCATAGAACTGTCAAAGGAAATCACTTTGCTGTGTAAAATCCTGCATTTTAGAGATACAGTTAAATTAAGTGGTAGTTGGCTTATTTCTGTTTGACATTGTGGTATTATGTATTTTACTGTGAATTGTCATAAGACAGGACATAATTTTGCTAAGTCTGACCTGGTGCTGTTATTCCAATGCTCTAGTGTTTGTGCATTGTTCAGATTACATAAAGAAATACTGTTTTGGCTGCAGTACAAAGTAAATATTTTATTTGTTTGCAACCATTAATTTGGTTAAACAAAAGAGCACTTGAAAGGAGTAAAGTACTTTTGGTGCTGAGTATGTTGAAGCAGTAGCAAAGTTAAAAGTAACTAAGATATAGTAGGCATTTGGCAATGTGCACACAACCTTGAATTTGGGGTTAAATAGATCAGTGCTTCAGTTGTGGATGATACATTAACAACTATGAAGCTGTATTTTGCTGAGAAATTCTAAAAAAAATTAAAATTGGGCCAATAATGCATGAAGCTGGGAAGAAATTGTGCATCTGTAGAAGATCAGGACCTCACAGTACCTGACAGTAGTCTCTTGATTGTTTCTTGTTACGTCTTCAAACAAGCACATTCTTGTTTCCTTCCATGACGATCCTGAGCATGTGAGAGGAGCTTCCTGTAAACTCATGCATTATGTCCTATAACATTTTCCTTGGCTTTGATGCTTTTAAAAACTTAGCAACAACTGGGCTGAAATAGTTGCTGTCTATTGCCAAATACTGACTTACTGCTGAATACACTCCCTTCGGATGCAAGGGGTCTGCATCCTTATATTGTCCCTTATCTTCAAGTACATTCACAATGCTGTCACTTAAACGTACTACATAGATGTACATGTCCCAACTTGCATTTAACTTGCTGGTGTGAGAAGCAGTAGCAGCATAGGGCTCAGGGCATCCAATGTACCTTATTTCATGCATAGGTATTTTACTGACCTTTGTGCTCTTAAAGATAGGTGGCTACTGATGCTCACACAACCCTGTCTTCATGAAGTGTACCATTACAAGTTTCTTGAGATTGGGACCACCTTCTCTGTTCTTATATGTTGTGGTTTGGGTTAGAACAGAACAATTCTGTTCTATGATTTTTATTTTTCAGCTAAGTCTGTCTGAAGTTAGCAGCATGTTTTTGCAGAGAGTCTGCTTCTAGCAGTGATAACGCTCCATGTTTATAGTTAGTACCAAGGATTGGTATGCAAACCAAGGTCACTGTTAGATTTTATGTACCACACTGGGGGGATGCAAAAAGGTAAACGCTGCACCTTCAGGGCAGAGCGAACAGGACAGGTGACCCTAAATTAGCCAACAGGGTATTCCATCCCATATACGTCATATTTGGTATAAAGCTGAGGGATCACGAGGGTCTCGGCCCTTCTTCTCTTGGCCCTTTTGCCATTTTGCCCTTATTCTGTTTCCCTGGGATCGAGCTGCTCTCTCGGTTTCGGGACTCTTCCTTGCTTGATTTGGCCTTGGCAGCTTCAGCTTTGCCCTGAGGCCTCCAGCCCTGGTCTCAGTCCCCGGCTCTGGCCTTGGCTGGGCCCCAGGTTCTGGGCCGCATCCCTGAATCCAGCTCCCGGTTCCTGTCTGCTGCTGGGCCCTTAACAGCATCAGTGATGAGGGCAACGTATTTACCATCAGGGGGGTGAAGGGTGGGTTCAATACTGGTTTTGTACATATTTGTATATATTTACTTATTATTATTATTGTTTTCATTTTTTATTAGTAAAGGTGTTCTAGTTTCCTCTCCTAATCAGTAAGTCTCTCTCCTTTATTTCCTTTCTTCCCTTTTTGGGTGGGGAGAGGGAGAGAGCATTCTGTTGCAGATTTTGGGTGTGCCCTGACCCCAAACTGTGACATTATACAATGCTAGCTCAGTGGAGTTCTGGTCTGTATCTGCAGCCCATTTTTAATGTTGTGCTACGTATCATAAGTAACTAAAGGCTAAAAGTAGATGGCAATATTTAAAATACTTTCCAACCCAAATCTAAAGATACTACACTCATTTTGATTTCACAAATCAAAATGTTTTAATTGGTATTACCTGTATTTATGTACTATGAAGAATTCTCTGACTAGAAAACACCATCATACTCTAGGTTCTTGGAAGATGACTGTTTAATGTTATTAACACATTTTGTGACTTCTCAAATAATTCATCACACCCTTGCAAACCTACTGGCTTTGCCAAGCAAGTACGAATGTATATTAGGGCAGCATTCTGCCAGTTGACTTGTACATCTGACATTGTTATTAAATCTATTATTTTTTTAGTGTGATTCTGCAATAGTTTCATGGCAATCAAAGAAGCTCATTCCAAGTCCATTTTCTTTTAACAGTGGAAAGACTATCTTATCTTAAATTCCACAGGAAAAGCATGTTCTTCTCGATGGGAACTGACATTGTGGAATATGTATCTTATTTCAGGAGGATTTGGGGAGGGACAGGGAATACTGTAAAGTCCTGTAATAAATACGTTCTTGTTACAAATAAGTAGAGGTGAACCAGAGAGGTTGTTCAAGGGAAGAAAGGCAACAGTTATTGTTTTTTCTTTTATTATATGCACTCTACTGATTTAATTAGCCAGTGAGAACAGACCCTCTTTGAATATTAAAAAGGCAAAATCAACTCCCCCCTCTCCCATCCTCACATCTGTTGCCTTTTTGGAGACTACTTAAAGTACTAAAACTACCCAGAATCTAATGGATTTTGCTCTTTAACAGACATTACCTGTATTTGCTGCAAATAAATGAGGTAGTTATAAATATTTTATCCTGATTCTGAGGGAAAGACAATGTTTAAATTGTCATTTTGAAAGAAACTGGACAACCTTAAGCAAAACTGAAACAATTTCAGTATTACACAAATGAAGGTAGTCACAGTCTTGATACATTTCTGAGTGGTGATCTAATAGCAGTATCTTAATGATTACCATACTATAGAAACTTAAATTGTTCCTGAGACTGCTTGAAGTTGGAAAGAGTGGAGTCTTGTGCGGGGTTATACGTTGGTTGGGAGCAGGAGAGCATAGATGGGTAAAACTGCTGAAATGCTCTCTGCTCTATTTCATTACACTCCTGCCTTCTGTGCTATCAATTAGATGGACTGAATTTCAATAAGGAAGTGAAGCAGTTCACTGCATCTCTGCTGAGCTAGACCCACCCCTGCACAGGAGCTAGAGCCTTCTTTCTAATCACAGTCTAGAATATGAATATTAATACCTCATCCAAATCGCAGTACTGCAGGACCAAGTGATGCTTGTCCTGCTCAGTACCCATCCTATTTTGGAACCTTTCATCATCTGACCCCAGAATTCCCTTAGCTTTATTTAACAGTATATCTGAAGATAACATCAGAAAAGGCTGGATTTTTTCAATATTTTTTCTCACCATTTTTATAGGCACATACCTACCTACTTTAGTAAAGTATTCTTCCTGTTGAGAGGAAAAAGCTCTCCCAATTTTGCTGAAGGTGGCCTTTTAGAAACACAATTACCTATATAATTTTAAAGATTATTAGGAAGTTTATGAAACTATTACGAACATGGGAACTTGGATAAACCCATGTAGTGTGCAAATTTTGTTACCAGAATAGCTGCACTAAGCTTGGGAACACTGAGTGTGATTATAAAAGTCAACTGAGAAACATAAATTGAGAGCTCAGCCCAGCAGTCTTTCCCTTCCTTGGAGACTGATGCACACAGATGCACAATTGCAAATAACATCATTTGTGGACCAATGCTGTTGTGATTTTTTTTTTTTTTTAAAAAAAAAGAGAGAAAATATCTTTATCACAAGATTCCTAGATTTGTTTCAGCCTGATCTTGTAACAGCAGCTCCTCATCCCATGTAAAGCTTTCCTGTTTACATCAATGGAATGAGCATTTGACCCTGTATACGAAGGTGCTAGAAGGAGATAGAGAAGCTGGTATAGCAAAAATTTGTGAACTTGCCTGTTGTAATGGGTTTAACAATTTTAGGTGACTTAGTCCTTGGAGATGAATTTGAGGCATCTTAAAAAGACTAGAAGAGCATATTCAGCTTTTAAGTGTTGTCCATAGTTGGCTGGCTGTGTGATAAAACTGCATGTTCAGGGGCTTAGATTATATTTGCACTTATTGTTACACAAATGCCAAAGGTATAATAGAAAGCATGGTTAAGAACAAGAAGTGTGTAGCAAAACAAATAACAGAAAGAGGGTGAAGCTTTTCTTAATCAGAAATTCAACTGGAGAGATATGTATGGCAAATAAACTAGCAGAACAGTAGGTAGATCTGACAGGCTGTATGAAGTCCATAATTTAGCTGAATTTATCCACACACTCATTGAAAGTGGACTCCAAAGCCTACATTGATAGCTGTATTAATAAATAACATTTTTTAAAAAAGATCTGTTATTATTATTTTTCTTAATTTGTTTGGTTTTAATACTAATCAAACCCAAATTCTGAACGTTCATAGTTAATATTTTAAAACATTTTTCTCCAGCAGCTGCTAACTTCTGCTGCTTTACCGGGAAGGGGAAAGGAGATGATTAAATGAAATTCATAGCCTTTTAGTGTCTGCTCAGCCTGTGACTGGCAGCCTGTGGGGTTTGTGGCTGCTGACCTGGCAGACTTACCTTTTTATGACGTCAAGTGCACACATCATGGGTCTGTGCAAACTAAGTATGGGCTTCAACACCCCCCTCCTTCGCCCGCCCCCTTCCCTCCCCCTCCCCTTGGTTGCTTTCATTTAGGAGACTAAGGACTTCTCCCAGTAAAACCCAGAGTGAAAGAATCAAGCCACTCATTATAGTTGTGAACTTGTGTTCTTGGCAGCATGGCCTGAGTTACTGGGCCCAGCAGGTCATGCTTTTTGTATAGTGCTTTATTTGTTTGGTATAGTAAACGATAACTTGGTGCGTTAATAAGTGAAAAATGTATGCAGCTAGCAAATCTGAGCTCTGCTGAAATAAATAGCAACTTTGTCATTAGTTTCAACAGCACCAGCACCATGTATCTGCTGTAAAGTATGGATTCTTTCAGTTTGCTACTTGTATGAGCCTTTGCAGCTCTTTTGCTAAGAAAATGAGATTGAAGTAATTATCTCTACAAGATTTTATAGATGTTGACAAAATGTTACTGTCTATTTAACAGTTAGTTGCATTTAAAACCTGTGGGTGCATTTCAGACCATAAAATAAAGCTACAAAATAACAGCCACTTCCATTCACAGTTGTCTCTCTAGCATCCACTTAAAATTGCATTTGAAATTCCCAGACATCTAAACCTTTTTCAGTATCAAACTGACCACTGATCTTAAAAAATCATCTATACCAGCATCAACTCAATCACTGACAAGGGCTGGAGGAAATGAAACATCTGGGATCTATTAAGATTTTTATTTATGCTTTTAAATATTGAACTGTGTATCGCTGCTTGCCTTTATGTTTTGAGCATGAATCCATTGCAGAAAGCTCTCACAACACAAACAGTTGCATGGTAAAGTGATTTGGTAGAGAAAGATGGGACCCCATCATAGAGGAATCATAAGGAAGGTGGTGATTGGTGAACCTTGGTTTATTTATTCATTGTGGTGACAGAAAAATTTTACCAGTTTCTTCCCAAAGATAACAGACTTTTCAATTCTTTTGGGGTTCTCTCAGGAAATGCTTCACCATTGCATTTATCACTTTTCTATGCACTGTGCCTTTGAGGTGCAACCTTGTTGGGAGTCTTCAAGTGGAAGTGATGGCCTGAAGTTTTCTCATTACCACACTTTCATATAATCCCCTACTTGTGCCTTCATTGAAGGACACTGGTTTTATTACCAGCTTGCCCTTGTAATCATGTAGTATTTTTGAAAGGGGAAGGAGGCTGTTAGGCCAGTAGCCCAGACCTCATCAGAAGTCAGCCGAATTTCCACAAACTCTGCTAATTCTCTTCAGCTCCCTTGTGCTCCTCTGGAGCCTGCGGAGAGAGTGAGGCACAGCACAAGTGGATTAAAGATTCTGAGGTGCTCCATCACCATAGTACCAGGCAGATTGTAACTATATTGTCAAAGACAGACATTTGGACAACAGCAGTGCTGCTATTGGGCTTTTTTGAAGGTCGGTTAAGGAAAGGCCTGAGCTGGAGTGCAGTCAGGTTTTCCACAAGGCAGCCCCACACCTGGAAGGGAATGGCCATGTCTGCATGAGGCAACTCTTGTGTTGGGGCCTAAATTTTCCTGACTACAGGCTCTTGTTGTGGCTTTGTAAATACACTTCTCTGCCTTGCTCTTCCTTCAGCCAATACATTTAATTTTTAAACCAAAGAATCATGTAGGCTGGTCTTGTTAATCAAGTACTTGCAGATGGCCCCTAGGGAAGGAGAAGACCCTGGAGGAGTTGCTGCTGTAGGAGCCTCCAGCAAAGCACAGGCACTATGGCAGCACCGCCTGCGTGTAGACATCTGGGTCAGCAGCACACACAGCACCTGGGAGTCTCTGCAGTAAAAAGCAAAAGCTGAAGGAATGGTTTGAGTTAACAATCAGTAAGTAACTGTATCCTATTCTCACTGGGACCAGTCACTAGGGGGGGTGAGATCTCATATATTAACCTAGAGTATTACAGGCATTTTGAAGGAAGTTTGTAAATCCTATTTATAGTGGCTGATGGTAAGAGGAGCTCATTACCAGGTCCTCAGTCCTTCAGCTGAGGCCAAGTCCCTTCCATCCCACAGAAACCCACTTGTAAAATATATTTGGGATTTTGTCTATGGCTTGGTGATTTTACTGGAGACTCAACAGTGTCTGGAAAGAACTAATGGGAAACCATGTCATTTGGAGGAAGAGGAAGGAAAAGGGATGCACACTTGCAGATAATTGGTACATTCAAGGTATGCTTCCCATAGTGAATTTTACTGGAATTTTCCATTCTTTACTTTTAGATTCAGTGCAATAGCAGAATACTGCAGTGAATCGTTACAGTTAGCTTTAGGAAGGCAAAGGTTTTCAGAAGTGACTTACCAGCAAAAATACCAGTCTGACTGACCATGAACAGAATGAATCATTAAAAACCATTTTTATAGACAGTACTAACCTGAAGGAAACAGTAAAAGCAGCAGAGTTTGCTGACATAGCATAAAGTATCTTTAAAAGGACATTTTGAAATTTGTTATGAAGTGACATGAAAGTTCAAGATTGGGTAATATCCTGTAGTGAAGACAATTGACATAGTTAACTTCTATTAGCGTGATGAGGTACATTTAAAATTTGCCTAGGATATATCTAAAAAGCTATACTGAAGTAATAACTCAGTGAAAAGCTAATATATTTTTTATCAGCAAATGTTCACCAGATTACAAAGATTAGAATATCCTTCAGGATTTCCCTTTAGGTGTTGTCACAATGTGCACATGAAAACATTAGACATGTCATCATGAAAACTTAAAAGTGAAATTAGTTGAAGTTTCATCTAGAACCTCCATTGCTCAGATAGGGAACTGCAATGAATACAGATGATTCTACCACTGATTATGATTCAAAATACAAATGCTCTGGGTTTTCCTTTTAAGTGACATTGTAAGAGAGGTTTGGGGTGGGCTTTTGGAGGTTTTTGTTTGTTTGTTGTTTGTTTTGTTGGGTTTTTTTAGTTTGGTTGTTTGGTTCTTTGTTTATAACAAGTTTGAATTGACATTCCTCATTCATTTAGAGAGATGCACAATGTTGTAATAGCTGATAACCTAAACTTATGCTATGAATGAAAAAACTCATTTACAAAATCTTGCGTGACAATTCTGTGAAAGACTGTTCATTCAATGATCCATCGCAACACTCTTACTAAATGTGTTTCAATTCATTTTTTGTCACTGAGAAATTGAGAAACAGGTACCTTATTAAAGGCGACCACATCCTTTTATGCAAATTTAATGCACTTGGCAGGTTTATCATGATAAATGGTCAGGGTGAGATAGCTCATGATGTATCTCTAATCTCTTCTGTGAAGATGTTCATGTCTTGCGGGAAGTAGCCCCTTGAGAGCTCAGATCTTTAGAAGTATGTGGCAGATGGTGATGTCTGCAGAGTCTCATAGATTGCTTTGAAGTTTCTCCAAATGATGCCTTCAGTTAGTGCATCTGAGTTTTTGCGAGTTGTCTTGCTTCACCTCTTCTTTGGTGCCCTGTTCTCTCCTCCATCATGTGTCCCCAAGTCCTTTCTCATGCTGGGAACACACGCAAAATCCTTACAGAATACACCTCAACTCACTCCCCAGTCCTGTCATATCTTTGCCTGTAAAGTTGTTCTTCCATTAGGCATCTTGCATATTTTAAGTGCAGTGGTTCACAATAGGAAAACAATAAAATAGAACAAATGTCTTAGAACAGTCTATCTATCATTCATGATTTGTGTTCAGTTTTTGACTAAATCTTTAGAGCCCACATCAGCACCAGTGTCATGTTAACTAATTCACCAATTATAATCAATTACCAATATTAATCAGGGCAACTTCTCTTTAGATTAGTAACAAGAAATGGTTAAATTTTAGTACTGCTGCAGGGAGTCTGAAGGAACACAAAAAATCAAAAACCACTGCAAATTTGATTTTGAAAATAAAAACTTAATTTACTGTAATACAGCTAATGAAATAGGTACAATAATAGAGATTACAGATCTGAACAATTGTGTACTTTCAGAGCTGAATATTTTCACGTTTCATTAGTTGGCTTTGGTTGATTTGAGTTTGGATGAACTTTTTTTTCTGAAATCTACCAAATCTCATGTAAATGTGTATACCTGTCATATTCCCTTTGTAAATTCAAATTTTAAAGTCACCCTCTAAGTATTTCTGTTACCATCTTCGCGATATATAACCTAGCATGTAATAATTGGTAATATTTAGTTACGTATAGATAAATTTTTAGTGTCTAGGATTTTACTGGCATTACTTATCTTTGAGATTCCATTCCCACAAACTCGATCCCTTTTAAATATTAGTATTTGTAATAGCTTTTCAGCATAGTGATTCCTACTAAAACCATAAAAATGTAATATTTCAAGTAATAGTTTAATAATTATGGTGCTATTCCTCAGTCTATTGTATAGTATGTAATAAAGGATAGCTTCTATTAAGACTAAGACCTAAATCTTTCTGTTTGCATCACACTTTTATTGTTTAAACCATCCTCAAAGGTTTTTTCTTCTTATACATGGCTAACCATGCTGTGATACCTGATTGCTTTTAAATAGGAAATGACCAATGAGCTGTGTATTCTTGAGATGTGATTCAAGAAAAATTTGGGGAAGCTAATAACTTCTGTGATTGATTTAGTTTGAAAATCCTGATCTTGAGGTTGTACCTGCAACTGTCAGTCTATGACGTTAATCTCCCCTTGGATTGTTGGTATTTTTTAATGAATTGTCAGTTAAAAAAAGCCCCCCAAACCAGCACCACAGACCTGCCTCAGCTGTCTGTGATCTAGAAAGGTATACTCAAAAATTGTAAAATCTGCTTGTTAAAATTCTGCTCATGAGTTAAGAAAGACTGTAGTGACTTCTCTGTCTCTGTGACATTCCCTTTGTTTCTGGTTATTGCTATAGTGTGTCATCCCAAGGTGATTTATAGAATCACTTGGAATGATTCTAGATTTATAAGAATTCATTTGCAGAGCAAAGAGGATGTGGGGTTTTTTTTGTTTGCTTTTGGAAAGGAAAAGGAAGTCCAAAAAGATAGTTACAATCTTTAATTTAAATGCATATATATTCTCTTACCCAATTAGTACTTTACAGTCTAGATCTACAAGGTCTATCAAAACATTTCTTTCCCTTCCACAAATAATTCTTGCAGTTCTAATCCAGACCCAATGAAGATTTTAAGAATGATGTATCTTGTACTATATTTTAATAAATTGTGTGACTATATGCTAAGTTAGATTAACCCTCAGAGTGCCTGGCTGAAATGTCGCCTTTGCATTTTTTCCCCTGAAATGAACTGGTAAACCATGTGTGCGTGCAAATGAAATAATAAATATTTATGTCCTTACTGCCCTTCCTATAAGTGCAGATTTTTCTGGAGGAATGTAGGATAGACCTGGCTGTTGATTCAGTCCATTCTGAAACCTTTGGCTCGTGTGCTGGGGTGATAGAATCAGTATCTGTAACTTGCTGTAATCTACCACAAATCATATTAAAGTTTAATGGACAATATCATTGGAGGCCGTCTGACAATGACTAGAAGATTCATTTGTTCAAATCTCACCTGTTTTCTGGTTCAGCTTTTAAAAATACATC
>WEIS01093546.1:0-17296 GCA_013389965.1 Todus mexicanus
AAAAAAAGAAAAAAAGAGAGTAGGAGCAAATACTGACCTCCAGATGACCCAGTTTTGAAACTCGGTGATTTGCAGTCTGACAGCACAATTTGCTTGTTCCTGAATTAGTTTTAGTGAAAGAACAGGCAAAGACAATAAAATATTGTCCCAAGTTTGTAAACTGAATCAGTCAAGTTCCAGTGTCTCAAAATCAGCAGTAGGTGGGGGCCAGATTTACCCTCAGCCCAAGAACCCATGTTCTTGCAGTCTGAGAAGGCAGCAGGAAACAAGGGAAGGGCTGCAAAGGGCTGCACAGCAGATTTCAGGTAAGCTTGGCTGCCAGGGAGGCACTGACCTAGAGTCTGATTCTTTAGCAAAGGCTTGACTTCCAACTGTTTCATGGATATTTAAAGTCATGTTTTCAATGCACACCATTATAAAGAACCCTCTGGGAAGAGCTGGCTGCTCATTTTAGTACTCAAAAATGCAGGCTAAGCTGTTTTGAAGACCTAGCTCTGTTTGCGGCTGCTGAACTGTTTTAAAAGCCAAACCCTTTTTTCATATAAACACCAAACTGTCTGATGTCACGTCAGGTTCACAAGATAAGATAAGCGTGTTTCAGTGAGGAGTAAATGAAGGAGAGTTTATGGAAACTGAATTATGGTAAACAGATAGCATCAAGAAGAAGGGCATTTTATGTGGTGCAGTGCATGGCAGAAGTGAACAGGGACTGCATATATATTTTTCAGAGCTGTGGGAGAAGACGACAAGTAAGTAGCCAGAGGTTCCCCACCTTTGTCATTGCAGCGGCCAGGAACTTCATGCCATGGGTCTGAGCAAGGGAATCTGGAAGATGGTAGAGTGCAGCAGCGTGGGCCCAGCGTTTCAGAGGCAAGCTCAGAGGGTGATGAGAGGAATGGAGAGAATGTGATAAGACTGGGAGAGGATTCAGCCAGGGAAGGAATGAGCAGGAGAAAGGAGGGGGTGTGGGGAGGCCAGGAGTGCCCCTTTCCACTGTCTCCCAGTTTTCTCATACTGGAGGCAGTTTTGGGTTCCTCAGCTGAAACATCAGGGAACTGCTGTACTGAGGGGTGTCACTAGTCCTCTTATGGTTGAAGCAGATACCCTGACAAGTGTCCCTTCAGCCATCCCTGACAGCAGGCACTCATCCTAGTTACCAGCAACCTCAGAAATAGCAAGTCTTTGTTGTCGTTTGTGCTTGTGTTTGTTGATGACTTGGCCCAAGCAAAAATGAAAGCCAGTGGAAGTCCATAAGCTGCTGTAGATGTTCCTGTAAAGACAGTACAGGTTCACAGGATCATACCATAGAGATTTACTTTTTTTTTTAAATGGAGAGCTCTTGCTTTTTTGATAAGGTGGACCAGTGTAATTCCACATGACAGAAAAAAGCTCAAGGGATCACAAGTGGTTATGCTACCAGCCTCCGGGAAGTTACTTAGCTGCGCTGTGTGGCCGTGGTGCTGCTGGATGCTGAAGGCAGAGAAGCCACGGCAGTGCACCACCACTCCCCGTTGGATCTGGTGTAACATTTCTGGCTCCAGCACTAACCCGAGTTGCACATTCTTATCAGCAAGCCTTGCAGGTAGCATTACATGTTTGTCCACTTAAAATAGAAATATTCTTTAACTCTGAACCTCCCTGGCTTCTCTCTTTGTATGCTAGACTCTCTGGGGGGCCAAAAGATTGATGTATTTATATTTTTCTGGCTATATAAATTCATGCCTGTAATGGTAGACAACCACTGGAATTCAGAAAAAAGACAATTAGATAAAACCCACCGTGATGCAAATGTACAAGTGAGTCTGTTACTCACTTGCTACCCCCACACATGCAAGCTGCCCATCCAGCAGTTTTGAGGTATGAACATAACCCAAGCCCTGTATCCGAACAACTGGACTTTTACAGACATTTAACACAGATTTGGACTGGGTAGCTCACACACACTTTGAGAAAGCTCCAGGAGAAACAGAGATGGTCTCTAAAACCATGAGTAGAGGAAGACAGTGGGATATAAGAGATAAAGCTAGACAGGCTAGAGAGCTCTAGTTAGAAATTGACTGTGATATTGTTTAGGGGATTCTTTGGCAGAAATCCTGAACTTTTTAGATCATTGATCAGTTTCAACTCTCGATTTCTTGCAAACCCTCATACATTTAGCTAAAAGCACCAGAAGGATAGTGCTCTGCAAATTTCCTGGCCTCCCTGAGCAGACTTCACTGCTGGCACAAAAATTACTATGTGGAAAGAATTGCGGTGAGGAAAAGATTTCACAATGTCAGCAGTACCCAAAGGGAGGACGAGGTGGAGCTCTCAATGAGTAATGTGAGGTTTGGTACCAGTAGGTCTAAATATCTCAGATAAAAGTTGTGATTTCATCCTGGTATTTTGGTGAAGATCTGTCCTACCAAGTATGCTGTAGCCACTCTGCTTTCCCCTCACAAAAAAGGAGTAGTCTTCCTCCCTTGCTGACCTCCTGCAAGGGAGAGCATTACATCCCAGGTCTCACACCATCCCACCAACCAGCAGGCAGGCCTCCTGATCTTTCCACTGTGGCTTCCCAGGTGGCTCCTCCTATAGTGAGTGGGCACATCTTGGGCAACCTCTACCTCTTCAAAACAGTTCTTTCCCCCAGCCAGATTCTGCTTTCCCACCACCACCCACACTAGCCATGCTCTGTGCTGCAAAACACACTAACAGGGGTTTAATTCAATGTCAGGTGGGTCCCCAAATATCACACCTGTCTGAGAGGCAGGCAGCTGAATTATGTTTGTGCCGCAGCAAAGGGCTGTGCAGCTCTATCTCAGCGGGGTATTTTGCCTCACAGTCAGACCATGTGCTGGTGAAAAGGATGTGTGATTGGTGCACTGTCATTTTGAGTTGGAGGAGAAAATGGCGAGGAGCCTGCGTTAATTAATATTGAGCCACAGTGGGCAGATGCTGACTCCTCCAGAAAGTATCTGTTGCTAGAGGGCATGAAAATACACCTGCTGAGTTGGATGGGTGAGGTACAGAGATAGTACCAGGAAGCAGGATTCACTGAGACTGTGCAGAAACCAGCATGAAGTTCTTGGGTGAAAAATCACTTAAAAGCAAGCAGCAGTGTCCATGAATTACATCTCCCTTTTCACTTGGGCACTCTAGTCAGCAGGTATTAAAGAGAAAATGGTTGGCCTGTTCTAGGCAGGAAAATGCAACTGTGATTGCTGATGACTGTCTGAGAGCTCTGGGAAAAGATATCCCAGCATATGGAAGTGGCAATGTGTTTCTGGTGAAACACCAGAAGATCTCAATGTGTTTTGCAGCGGAAGTCTCTACAGTTATTTCCAGTTTTCTGTGGGGAATACAAAGTTCAAGTACTTGAGGCACAGGGAAAGGAGGAGAGTCAGGCATTGTAGGAAATCTGCATAAACCATTATCCTCTTTAGAGACACATGATAATTAAAGGAATCTCACAGAGAGCCTTTGGCTGACACAAGGTCTCTATAGGCTAAACCCAAGCTACCTGCAATTTATTGTCTTGATTTTGCGACAGTTGTTTGAGTATAAAAGCAAGTCCTATATGGGAATGGGAATTATTTTTTTCCCCAGTTTACCTCCTTCCAGCAGGTGAAAACTAGAGTTTCCAATAAAAAAATGCAAGCTACGAGCATAGACGGCAATGACTCCCCAGGCTCTCCTTGGTCTTCATCTGCTAGGAACTTCTGCCTCAGTTAGTCTTGTGGTCTTATTCAATGTTCATATTCATGTTCTTACAGCTTTCAAGGGAAATGAAGTGTCACTTTGGCTTCTTCCCCCACAAATCTTTGGTTTACCACCACCACCCTAACAAAACCCTCCAGCACTGAAGACAATAGATTGTTAAACTTAAATTGATGCTTTCAGTATTACTGGAATACAGGTAAAGAAAATTTCAACACAGCATTAATATATGTCACCTTCACTGTGGCATTGTATGGGAACTGACATGACTTCTTGTTTTGTTTGCCCACGGAAGGGAACTGTCATTTTCATTGCTAAAATATTTGTGAATTGGATGGAAATACTTACAAATGGAACAAAACAAGATGTTTTTATTAAATAGAGGGCTGGCCTTGTTTTTTCCAGTAAATGTATCATGTTTTCAGTTCTCTTCCCCCTCTCCCGGGCATAATATAATGGACAGTTATAGATCACCTTTCATCTCAGAAGATCCCAAATTGCATAGGGTTTGTGTCCTTTGCCGCTGAAATGTTGGTACTGATGGGGCAAACACCAGTGAACAATTTATCCCCATGGGATATGGTAGTGCAGGTGAGTCATCTTCCACAGAGCAGGGGAGTTTTCAGGAGACAGACTCCTGTTCATAATTTGTGCCAAACACAGGGGCTAACACTGAAGTGTCAGATCTGGCTACACCATGGCTGAGGAATGAAAACCGGCAGCTGTCTGAATTCCAGGAATGGTGCTGGGAATAGCTGCTATGAAATGAAGTCCCACCAACTTTGATCTTGGATCTTCTGCACAGGATTAAAGGGGTAACTAAGTTTGGGCCTGAGGCACAGGCATTTGGGGAAGCAGCAAGGGGAATTTGCCACATTTTCATGGGAGTTTACTGAGCATGAAGTGAAGATAACTCTATTTTATCATTGCAATCCATTTCTTTTAATTGTGAGTGCTTCGAGGCCCCTGCGGGACCACAGCGAGGACATCGGCGGACTTGCAGTGCTCGCTGGATGGTGTTGCTTGTTCGGGTTGAAGAGGTGACGCTTTGCCCTGGATCAACCTTGCAAATAAGGATGAAGCAAGAAAAGATTTGTTTGTGCAGATCCAAACACTTTCCTCATTCCTCCCGCTTTCTCCCAAGTTTGATGTGTTCAGTTCATATACCTGCTACTTCCCCGGGATATGAGCAGCTGCCAGAACCCCCTCTGGCTGCTGTCAGTCTGGCTCAAGACACCTTTGCAGGAGTGGCTGTCCATACAGATACAGCACTCCATCTCCAGTCACAGCGAGGAATCATATTTCCCCCATCCCTGCCTTCTGGGTAAGAAAAAGCAAACATATTGTAAAGGTACCATAATAAGTCTGGTAGAGATGTCTTTGCAGCCTCTTTCTCCTCCCCAAACTGGAATGTGCCTAAGCTCCTTCTGGTCTGCTTATTTCTTTCTTCTCACAGCCCTTGGGGAAGGCACCTAATACCTTTTCACAAACATTATTTATGGACTGAGAATGCCAGGAACGTGTCTTTACAAATAGTCTGTACGATATGTCCTGAGCCCTCCTGTCAGGCATCTAATTATCTCAGTCCATAATGCTCAGATTTCTTTGTCTTTTTGCTGTAAGTCAGATTTACTGATCCTGGGTTGTTTCCACGTGAGCAGGGTACTGTAATGATTGGTGAGATCCTCTCATATGACTTGCACAGTAGCATCCCAATTGTTCACAGTTCCTAGTGATTCCTCCTTACATTCTAGGGCTAATGTTTAGTGTTTCAGGAGAAGAGAAAGGTCAGCGATAGCTCTGCAGTACCTGCGTTATGGCCCTCTACGATGCTCAGAGTGTGAGCTCACTTGATCTACAGTGAACCATCTCTTACCTAGCACCACTCCCTTCTGTGAGGTCTTTATTAATTAAATGATTCTATAGGCTCAAGTGGGAGCTCTGCTTATGTACCCAGTACTAAGGTTAAAGAGCAAGTTCGTACAAGAGAGGCAGCAATAGACACACTTTGTATCAAAACCACCTAAAAACCTTCCTTTGGATGAAAACCACTGGCTTTGTTAATATTTCGGACTTTTCAGGATCAAGACCACAGCATAAAATCTTCTGAGAGAAGCTTGATGGATTTTGCCTCTTGTCTTACTTTAAAAAAAAAGGAGTGAAAGGCTGTGCTTTCACACCTTTATAGAGCTTCTCATTTCCTGTGAATCTGGAATGCTTTATAAATGAGACAAATCTTTGTCTCGATGTAACAGCAGTAAAGGAAATGGCTCACTCCCAGTCAAGAGCTTGAGACAAAATGGAAAACAGTGTATCCAGCTGAAACTATAGGGCAGCAACTGATCTGAGAGAGAATTTCATCTAGGTGCAAGTATTAACATCTCTGTTATTCCGTGAATACTACGTGACCCTTAATGATTGTAGTTGAATGAAAACTCCAGCTTTACATTTAAATCCAAGTGCCGTATATCCACCAGTACAGGTTCTGTAGCTGGAAACGTTGTTTCCAGTGCAGTCTCTACTGTAAAGTTTTCTGTGACTTGGGGGTTAAAAATGAAGACTATAGGTAGGCTACCACTTATCGTGGCTTGTCTTCTGCTCATCCCTTATGTTGAGTCACTCATTCTTGGGCTGTGCAGTCTGACTGGATCACAGCAGAAGCTTTCATGAACAGCAGACGCTAAAGCTACATAAAATTGCAGGTGAAATGCTGTGAATTTTGTGAGAAATTTGGAAAGGAGATGCGCTGATTTGGCAAAATACTCAGTGGGTTCACGGAAGATGGCATTCTGTCCTGTTACCCCTGGATGTTTTGCTGGCTATCTCAGCCTCTCTCCAAGGCCCCACCTGCTCCTGACCCACTGCACCCCTTGGTCTGTCTTCAAGGAAAGCTGTGTCTTCTAGACCAGTGTTTTCTGGATCCTGGCAGAAAGGATGGGATTTGCTGACTTCAGACAAGATGCCAAAGCATGCAGAGGGGACTCTACTGTAAACAATCTCTTAAAACTCATTTTAAAAGGGGAAAGGGATGAGAGGAGGAAAAACAAAATACTCAGAGGTGCTGACTTGCCATCTAGTCATCCTCCCTCACTGATCATTAATCATCTCCCCTTTGAGCCCAACAGCGCAGCTACACACATTCCTCGTTCTCTTTACTGGAAAGAAATTTGATTTTTGGCATGCCTTTTGTAGGATTCAAAATACTTTTGTGCTGTGGTGAGTGTGAGGGAAGGGATTTCACTTCTCAGCAGATAGCATGTACTACAGGCTGGGCTCTCCACCCCACCCCAGTTGCAGGGAGACATTTGTGGCTGCCTGATCCCACAGCTCTGGCACATGCTGGACTTACCAGGCTGGACACTCTGGGTCTGTGTATATTGCTGCCTGCTGCTCCTGCAAGGTGGAAGTTCCTTCTGAATCATCAAAACACTGAGTATGGAGGAATCAAAAGGAATGGGATTTCAAATGATACAGTAACTTCCCTTTACTGTCTGTATGCTGTGAACTAAATGAATTTTGAGTCCTATATTACAAAGTATTGAAAAATCACATTAGTAAGTACAATGGCAGGCAAACCATGTACAAAGTAGACTCCCCTGAAGACAATTTAAGCCTAGTAAAGAAGGTGTTGAGTATACCCTGGGGAAAGGTTCTTAATGGCACTACTAGGTCCCTTTCCACCATGGCTGTGGTTCAAGAGGCCTTCAAAAATGCGATGTGAATGGGAATCTGGCCTTCCTTACTGCTGAGGTTAAACAGTGGTCTTGCTAATGACACAGCATTACCTGGTGCTAAAGCTTGTAGGTAGCCCAGTTCTGAAGGAGTTACAAAAAGACAAGGCTGATCATCTCACGCAAACCAGCTGTCATGCAATGCAGCTGAATCACCATGATCATGATCAAAAGCCACAAAAGAAGGAACTTATTTACTACCCATGGACAGAGTTTCGTGAACATTGTGGCATTTGGATCACTCTCATATGTTGTCAGTGCTGGGGTTTGCCTGTCCATAGGTGTCTCCCCACTCTGTGTTCTCAACGCATAAGATCCTGAGTGAGATCTCAACATGCATGTTTTGTACATTGACCTCATAGATGTTTGTGTTCCCCTTTTTCCTGCCAGCAAAAATTTCACAAGAGTTTGCTTTTAGCATGACTTAGAGGTCGTTGTCTCACGTGACACTCAAAAATATAATCATTCCTGGTCTGAGCTGACTCTGACTGTGAGGTGAAGCGGGCAGTTGACATGTTCAGATATAGCCGAGGACTCTCTGAGCCCACACCTCTGTGGATTGCTGTGCAGCACACGCAAACCTGCACCCTGTGATCAGCTTTTCCAGATCCCTTAGAAAGTCTGTGAACTCCCAGCATCCAGTGGGTCACAGGTTGCAGTCAGCCATGCTGTGACTCCAGGTCTCACTGGCAAATTGGCAAGAGTGCTGGCAGATAGCAAGCTGCAGTAGGACTTCTGTGCTCTCTCTCTCTCTCTCTCTCTGCCTAACCCATAACATTTTCATTTCTTGCAGCCACAAGCAAAGAGGTGGTTTAGGGATCAGGAGCTTTGTCCAACAAGGTTGGATGCCTTCCAGGGTTTGGACTCACCTTGCTCACCTGGGGTGCCTGGAAATGAAGCCATAAACTCTGATCCTAGTACGTATACACATTAAGTGAGAGGAGCCTGTAGTTTTGGAGCAGAAGGTTATCAGGATGTGATGTTTCTCCTCATGCATGAAGTTGATGCCTGTGTGAATGCACAGCCACAAATCATTGCAAAGAGCCAAACAGTTACAGGCAAAGAAACTAGGAGATAATTTTGTTATAGTTACCCAAATGTAAGCCAGGAAACACACTGCTGATAGAACTTATGCTTGAAAGATTTGGACCAGGTGATGAGCTGGATAAAATCGTCATTTCTTAGCAGATGTCCTAGTCTTGGTTATAAGCAGAAGTGCTCTAACATCCAGACCGAATCATAGTGAAAACCCACACGCAATATTTTTAGCAATGCATGAATAAAAGCTGTGTATTCAAATGCCAAGCTAAGAGTGCACTCTGACTGTCAGATGTGCTGGGGTTTTTGTCATTTTTGCAGCAGCTTTTTTAGGAAGGCTCCTGGCCCCCAAGAGAACTGCTTACCTGCTGAAGTGTAACATCATGCTATCAATCCTTCTCCCTGACAACCCTAATCCTGCTCTGTCTTGTCTGGGCTTCAGGCTGCAGCAGGAGCTAGAAAACTGAGAGCTGTGTGATGAAAAACCTTGGGGTGCTGATGTACAGAATGGTGGGTGGTGTTAGGTAGACGTCTTTGTAAACAACAAATACGGCTGATTAAAGCTGGATGGCTATAGAAGTTTCTGCCGCCCTCTGCACACCCCACCCTTTCCTTGGCAGTTACAGGGATTTCAGGTTACTTAAAAGACCAGGTTGGAAATGGGTATCTCAGGAGCTGCTTCACATGTGGTTCAGCCCCTCCTGATGGAGACATAGTAAATCTGGAGGAAGGCTTCATCACTGTAGTACGATATTCTCATTACTTGGTGTGCTGTTTCAGTCCAGCTACCAGCAAATGCCATTCCTAGTACCCTGCAGCTCTGTCTGCCAGCTCAGAGAACAAAAGTTGGCACACAAACATGCTCCTACTTCACCCATCGACACATCTTACCTTATATATTTCAGGCCCACAAGCTACGTAATTAAACTTGAAGGCAAGAGCAGTTTCTTGGAGACGATGCAGCCCTCTAGCGTTATTGTATAAATAGCATGCTGGTTAGCTGCTGAGACCCCAGCTCCACTGCTTTTTTACTACACATCTCCTAGCTGGATGATTAAGTCTAAATTACAGGAGATTTAGTTAAACTTTAGTTAAACTCTTGATGATCTCTGAAATTTCTGACCACCTCAAGATTGTGCTTGTGGATGGATACGTATGGGTTGTTACTATCAGGAAGAGTAGCCAGGGTGTCCATAGCTGCTACTGCTGTGTTTCAGCAGTTGTTGATTTCTAAGGGAAAAAAAAAAGGGGAAAAAAAAAGAAGAAAGAAAAAACTCAAGTTTGAAGATCAGTAAGCAAACTTCAGGGATGCCACTGTTATTTGCCACAGTGCTTTGGAGACTTTATCATTTGCTCAGGAATAGGAAAGCCTTGCATATAGACTGTGAATGAGGAAGACAAGGGCAAAATAGCCCGAATCGGGATGTCTCATCTAGAGAAAACCATCTTATTTCAAAGTCCCAGCTTCCTCTTTGGTCATTCAACAGACAGGGTAATTAGTGCAAGGAACTACTTTTACAGTTTGTAGTAAATTAGTTAGGCAAGGAGCATGATGAAACGACATGCATTCTTGTATTGCATACCAGAGTGACAAGTAAATCTCAAAGGTGACAACCCAGGGTTACTGCGACTTAACAGCAGCCACTCAGCCAACCTGAGAACAGAACCGTCTTTGTTTACAATCTGCATTTTTCTAACTCTTATCTACTCTCTTGCACTGTAATTTCCCCCAGCCCCCTCTGAGCCACTAGGGTCATCTTTCTCCGCACTGTGCATTATCCTGTGTAAGTGTCCAGGTGCGTTATGAGGGACTTTCATCTTCTGAAACAAAAGGTGATGGACTGGTGACTTTCTGCACTGCAGGAACAAGTCACTGGCTACTGCAATTGCTGCTGGATAGAAGTTACATGTTACAACCTCTTTACTTGGCTAAGCAGTGAGTGGAGATTTATGCCATGGAGACACGTCACTTCTGGATCCTGCCACACTGAGGAAAGGCGCTGCCAGCTCTGCCTGTTTAACGTCCTTTGGTGGTGAAAATAACCCTGTTCCCAACCTCTAAGAACCTACCCCGTGAAAAATTTACATAAATACTGCCTTACTCCCCTTGTTACCGTAGACCATTAGCATTGAATACTGAGCAGCTGGAGAGGAGCAGTGACAAGCAGCAGCTGCTCATTCCACAGTAGTAGCTGCATCTGGAGGACGTTTGTCAGCATCACCTTCCTCACGTGTGCTAAGCCAGGGTAAGTGTCCTTGTCTGCAAGATGGGACATGAATCTTTTGCACATACCCCTTCTAAGTGTCTGTCTGTGGGATGTTAAAAACAGACTATGGTATGTGTCCACCAGGCTCTAGCCACAACTGATTGATCTGCTTTTAGCCAGAACAGTGTTTAAAAAGGAGTTTTACAAAGTCTTTCACGGCATCAAGTTTTGTTCCTATTGAATATCTGAATGTCACCAAAGAGATGGCTAATTAAGTACAGTTCTGTCATTTATTTCTGATGACTTTTACCAATAAATAGGAAGATAATATTCCAGCCCTAAATTACAACTAGTTGAACATAGAAACACCTTGCACACAAAGGGAAGTACTCCCCTAGAAGGTAACAGAGCCACTCTCCTGTTGCAGGATGTAGCAGGGTGTCCTGGGCAGCGGTGGTGGGAGGGAGAGCGAGGGTCACTGCATAGCAGTGCAGTTTCTCCCTGCAAGAATTAGTGGCAGTCGTGCTGCTGAGCCATCCCCAGGGAGCCACAACTCCATTGCCCACCAGCAAATCCCTTGCTGCCTCACACAGCTTAGAGGTGTTGGGCAGAGCAGGAAATGGCTGGAACAAAATTACCTGGTTTAAGTGGTAGTCTGAGGTAAAGTGTCTCACAATTCTAAAAAGGGTTTTGATGATATTACAAAATAACGTGTGTGGATACGGGAGTGACGTGGAACATTTGTGTTCTACTACATGTTTTACTGAGCGGCTTATTTCCTTTGGGTAAGAGATATAAATTATGCTCCTTTCAGTTTCTGGGCAGGACAGATCTTCCAATGTTTTTTAAAAGTAGAGGTGTTAACATTTATATCCCAGCCAAGATCTTTGCAATTTTATTTTCCCAAGTGCTCCTCGGGTTCTAGTTGTACCTTCATCTCTGCTTCCTGCCTGCAGCTGGTTTTGGGAGCCACTTAAGCCACCATCATATTCCATCTTGGATGCATTTCAGTTGTCAACTTGGTGATCCTTCTGCTCTAATGTTATAGTTTGGAAAGCACTTTAGGTCTCACAGAATGAGAAGTACCTTAGAAAATTAAGATTTTCTTTGTTTATTCACTACGACGTCTTGAGAATAGTTGCAAGTGAAACAGAAGCTTGAAAAAGGCTGCATTCAATTGCTGCAGTGCCAGTAAAGTAACTTTATTGGAGAATTAATAACATTCCTCAGTGCTAACGTTCCCTCACACTGATGGAGACCCATCTCGAGTTAGCCTCCGAACTACGCTTTACAAAACAGAATCACTTTTCCATAAACCACATTACAACATCCAGAAACAGCCCCTAAGGCTTTGGGAATGAGAAGAATGCCATCCTCCCCAGTTACTACTACACTTGTTTGTTCTTCAGCTTCTTCTTTCCTCCCCCTCTCTCCCTTTCCAGGTCTCCTTTTTAGAAGCAGGAGCTCTGGTCCACAAGCATGCGGAGCAAGTTTAAAACAGAGATCCATTTGACGGTCAGGTGCAATAAATTACTAGCACTTTTGCTGAGGGTTTTCGGTTTGTTTTGTTTTTAATGGATACAAGGCAATGAGATAAGCCCAAAGTTATTTTGACAGCTTGTGTTATTGAGGTGAAGCTGAAGTGCTTGATCTGAACACGTTTCACGCAGACTATGTTTTGGGAAAGGGGTTTCCATCGGTCGAGGCACGGGCAGCTCCCACAGGGCTCCTCTGCCCTCTGGTGGCAAATCTCAGTCGTCCTGCCCAGGGAGGGGTTGAATCCCCATCACTGGACGTGTTTAAAGGGCGTTTAGATGTGGTGNGCACCGCGTGTGACCGTGACTATAACCGTGCCCGTGGGGTCGTTGCAGGAGCGCCGGGAGCCGCGATGGCGGAGCAGGCGGCCGAGGCGGCGGTGATCACGCCGGCCATGCTGCAGGAGGAGGAGCAGCTGGAGGCGGCGGGGCTGGAGCAGGAGCGGCAGATGCTGGAGAGGGTGAGGGGCCGGGGATAGGGATGGGGATGGGGGCGGGGGTGTCCCTCTTGCGGGACCACTGGAGCTCCGTGCCGCGCCCTTGGCCCGCCCGGCGGCCTCTTGGGTTTCAAAACAAACCAACGTGAGGCGGCCGCTGCTGCTGCTGCCGGAGGCCGCGTTTTGTTTTCTCTGAAGGCTCCCGGTGGGGTCTGGCAATCGGCGATGTGCTGCTGCCTTTGGGCTCGCCTAGGTTGGCAGAGAGAAGGCAGCCTCTCGGCTTTTAGCGTTCCCAGCCTAACAACCCCAGATACCAAGCCTTTAAAGGAAGCCGGCTGCAGAAGAGGTGTCGTAAATTCGCNTGCTTTAGGTGGTTGTTCTGATGGAGATGACCAGCCCTTGCTCCGTCCATCCCCTCCAGGTGGAGGCCCGGAGCCGGCTGGCAGCGGGGAGCAGAGAAGGCCCAGCCCGTGGCTCACAGGCTGCGCGCTAACGGCAGCAGCCGCCGCCACGCACAGCCCGGGCCCCTCAGCGCCGCCTGCCCGCACCCAAGATGGCGCCCGGGCAAGGCTCCGGCGGGGGCGGGGCGAGCGGCCTCGCGAGAGCAGCGCAGCNCGGGGGTGTCCCTCTTGCGGGACCACTGGAGCTCCGTGCCGCGCCCTTGGCCCGCCCGGCGGCCTCTTGGGTTTCAAAACAAACCAACGTGAGGCGGCCGCTGCTGCTGCTGCCGGAGGCCGCGTTTTGTTTTCTCTGAAGGCTCCCGGTGGGGTCTGGCAATCGGCGATGTGCTGCTGCCTTTGGGCTCGCCTAGGTTGGCAGAGAGAAGGCAGCCTCTCGGCTTTTAGCGTTCCCAGCCTAACAACCCCAGATACCAAGCCTTTAAAGGAAGCCGGCTGCAGAAGAGGTGTCGTAAATTCGCATCCTTCCGAGTTTCTGTGCTAGAGGCAGTGTTTTCTTGTTTGCGTTTTCCTTACGTGTACCTTTTCGTCATTTTCCACTCATTAGAAAACCCCCAACGCCAAACAACCTGTTTAGCGCTCTGCGGGGCAATTCTATAAATACATTTTACCCTTTCCAGAAGTAAGCCCGGTAATGTGTTTCCTTTAGTAGCAGGTATAGTTTTAGATCACAAGTGCACCAAGGAAGTAGCCTAGCTTAAAAAAGCTGGCCGAAAAAGGGTCGGGTTTATGCCAGCCGCTCTCCTGCTTGTCTTCCCTTCTTGCAGTTGTGCAGGCACCTCTAAGTTGAGGGGAGCAGGAGCTGCTTGAGCTGCCGGGAGGGATGTACGTGTAATCATCCTGAGAGCTGGCGGTCGGTTTGTGTGCTTATGTTGCAGGGAATACAGACTGCTTCAAAGGAACGATACATCCCTCACAAATGACATAATCATTGCTACATTTCATTTCTCTCTTGCTGTGAATGTTTTCAAAGGTCGATGTTAAGCATTGCTTGGTAATAACCAATCTGTTTTGGAGAGAGGATGTGAAAACATCTTGGGTTTAGACCTTTGTTGATACAAATTAACAAGGTATCAGAATGCTATGTAAGGTATTTCAGGCATAAGGAAATAGAAGTTTGAAGACTCTCCTCTTAAATTATCATTTGGGAATTATATCCTAAAGAACTAATGCTATTACTCAAAATACATGAGGGAAGTCAGTGCTGGGTTTTATTTCCTGTCTCTCAGAGTGCTCTCATTTTTCCCTTTTCTGTTAATTACTTAGCTTTGTATTCAGCCCACAGGAGATTGATGCCTTAAAAATTGAAACATTATTCCAAGGGCATTAAAAAAATACCATTTCTTAGGCTTCGAACTAATGTTAGTTACGCTTCGTCTTTTCACTAAGAAAAGTTGTGACTTATAAAGGTGTGTTCTTGGGCTGCGGCATTTTGTAGTTGGAAAATAATATTCTGTTCTCCCAGAAGTCATAATCACCTTTCTTGCAAACAAGTTGTGATAGAACCTGTCTGAACTTCTTTTCAGGTATTGCTTGATCAGACTTGGAACTAAAAATTTGGAGGCAATGCTTTTGGAGGTTACGAAGGAAACTCCTGTAGAGCAAATTATATCACTGCACAGGAAGTACTGAGAAAAGGACGTAGAATTTATTTCCTTTCACAACCAACCACTTCTTCAGCAAGGTTTTTTTGTGTGTGCTCTCTTAATTTCTTGAGAATCCACAGAGCTTACCTCTAGCGAAGGTATCACTCCATTATCCTGTGTGCTTCCATTATGTTTTCTCTGTGCAGTCTGGGGCCAGTCAGACCAAGGGAAGATGCTCATGTCGTTAAAACCAGGCTTACTGGCGTCTTGGGGGCAGTTGATGCTCTTGAAGCTTCTGGGGTTTTTCAGCTTGTCACTTTGGCAAACCCCCTGCCAGGTGATTTGCACAGCAGCTCAGCAGAAGAGTCACTTGCTCTTTCTGTGGGCTGATGGCAAAATACCACTATGCAAATATAAGGAAACATAAAGTGATGGAAGGGTAGCAAATTTTTGACCTTTTTAATCGAAAGAGGGGAAAAAAAACCACTCACCACTTTATTACGGCTTGGAAGGTTGAGTCAAAAGCAAAGTGGAGAAATCATTAGAATTTAGTGCTGTTCATCTCTGAGTTTTCTTTTTCTTTTTTCTCTTGAAAGTTGCCGTTGATCAAGGGAATAGTTCTTTAGATTGACCAATTAATGGAAAGATGCTCTGTTCATTCAGCAAATTGCTAGTGTTTGCTTTTTATTGGAGTGAAGTAGTTTAGTTTTAACTATATTCTCTTGGCACTGGCGTTGAGGGTTGACCTTTCTGAGCTCAGGTACTTTTCATCTGACGCAAAAGAAACCTGGACTGGGGGAGAATAAGCAAATAAACTGTATGGAGAATAACAAGAAGGTAGTCTCTTCCCTCATAGAACTTGTCGAGGTAGATCTTCCTTTCATAAAAGGATACAACCTGATAGAATGACATGGAGTTCGTGGAAAGTACCCATGTGATTTCTGGAGGAGCAAAACATACTTCCCATTTTCTGTGTCACAAAGTTTCTCCCGTGATTCAACCAATACCCTCTTTCCCTGCCTGTTAGTCTATTTAGTTTCAGAAGATTCCCTTTCTGTTTTAACGTGCTTTCCCCCAGTGTTTCATTCTGCAGACAATGGCATACATGACCATCTTGTAAAGCTCATAGATAAGCATCTTGTAAAGCTCTGTATCTTGTCTCTCTGGGGTTTCTTTGGAGATGCTAATTTAAGCCTTTTCATTTGTTTAATAGCTCCATCTAACAGCAATGTTAGATGAATGAAGAGGGTTGAATTCTTTTTGACTTTTAGGGGGAAGTCTTGATCTGAGTTTTAAAGAGTAATATGCAAACTTCTAAATGCACAGTTTTGACTAAATCATCATCAGATGCTCTTAAAACCATGTGTGGATTTGGTAAGTGAAGCAAGTAAAAGTTACTGCTTTCATGTTGGGAAGTGACTTGCCCTTTGTAAATTACACATGATGGTTTCGTAGCTGTCTGACTGTCTTGTTCGTAATGAAAAACTGTACCTTTGTGCAAATGGCACATGGAGTATTCTCAACTAATACTTGAGAAATGGCTGAATTTTGCCAGGTAGTTTGTTGTTTAATTTTG
Organism: Todus mexicanus; assembly: GCA_013389965.1. NCBI lineage: Eukaryota > Metazoa > Chordata > Aves > Coraciiformes > Todidae > Todus > Todus mexicanus. The sequence continues at coordinate 16,268 of WEIS01093546.1, forward strand.
GGGGGGGTTTCCCTCCTAAATTTTGCAGACTGCAAATGAACTTAAATTTCATCTTGCTCTCCATGTATAAATTGGAATTGAGGCACCTTTGAGCTCTGGAAAGCTTGCTGCTACTGCACTGGAAGCATATGTGCTGCAGAGCTCTTGTTTTCTTATGCAAGTGACTCCAACCCTCGCTTTAATCTTACTGCACTTCATAGTAGGTACGTGTGAGTCCACACACTTGCAAATCACAGATGTATAATGACAGGAAGGAAGACGTGTGTATGTGAGAATTGTAGTTATGCTATAGAAGAATTCTTCAGTATATTACAAGCATTAACTCTGAAGCATCTATGAATACTTGATATCTCTTTGTGTTGACCAGGCTCGCACTACTTGGGACAGGGAGTCGAGTGAAATGCGCTATAAGAGACTGCAACATTTGCTTGAAAAGAGCAACATCTATTCCAAATTCTTGCTAACCAAAATGGAGCAGCAGCAACTGGAGGTAGGTGTATTCTTGTCTAGAGTGCGGATTTTTAAGATGTTACCTGTTTGGGGTTTTTTTTTTTGCCATTCAGCTGTTTTAACTGAATTTAAAATGCTGTTGAGAATGATACTAAAACCTACTGGAACTACTGCCCAACAATGAAGTGGTGCTTTACATAATATTGAGAATTTGTTCTACAACTTAATAGATAAAGCAGACTGGAAAGAACATGAATTATAATTTAAAATCACAATGCTAAGGTGACACTGATATTTTTAGTTATTCTGTTGGCCTGAGTGTTAGGAAGATAAATATTTAAATAAGAAAAGTTTAAGGTCGCTAGGAAACCTGGAGGGAGGATAGAAGATGCAAAGAATTGAGAAGCAGAAAATTGTGCAGCATGATTGTATAAATTATTGAAGGCTGAGGGTGACACATGTCTTCAGGATGCTGATAAAGGCCTGACTCAAATTTATAAGTTACAATGGTCTGAGGCCATGGTGTTCTCAAACAAGAGCTTCCACAAAACGATTTTTTGGTGGGTTTTCGGGGTTTTT
>WEIS01093557.1:0-14049 GCA_013389965.1 Todus mexicanus
ATGAATAAATGGGCTTACATCCTTTCCAAACAAGTCTCCCTTTTGCGCTGTCAGTTATTTCAGTTTCCCCCTTCATCACCATCACCAAGGTCTGCAGCTCCAGCTCATGAGGAGATTCTGGGACAAACCCTGTTCTCTGCTCCTCTTTCTCCTCATGTTTTTTTTATTGTGGGCTTTTTTCTCTTAGTGGTCTCAGAAATAAATCACCATCGTGAAAGGGAAAGATGAATGCTGTAACTGTTGGTATGACACACATTTAGTGCCATTTGACTGAGGTGAACAGTTACACTGGACTCTCTAATGTCACAGGGATTTTTACCACCTGTGTCAGCAGCTCAGATTTACACTGGTACAACCAAGCGCCCAGCTTAGGCTTTCTGCTCCATCATACACCTTGGCAATTTCACTGCGAAGTGAAATGAAACTGTCTTAATCCGACTTTATCATAGAGACACTGGGCCTGTTGCCTTCTATGACAGCCACCTTTCCCCCTCTGCAACCAGATAATTCACAGCAGGTTTTGTTTCTGCAAGAGAGAGCTAATCCTCCTTGTTGAGATAAAACCGAAATACATTTAAAATTATGTGACTGCTGCAAAGAGGGACTCAAAGGAAAGAAGCGAGAGCAGAGCTTTGCAGTTGACTCGCAGTATGCAAGCATTAAAAGATATCCTAAATGGGATGGATTTATGAGCATTCTACTTTAATTTTCTGCCTCTGTGGCAGTAGTGGCAGAGTTCTCTGAAGCTGCAGTAACGGGAACTCAGTCTTTCACTGAAAAAAGACAACAAAAAAGCAACCCAAACCCAAGAACCATAGATACGAGGGGACTGATACTAACCAACTGTTAAATATGCAGCCTAATTCTTTTTGTAATGAGATGTTCGTTCATTCCAGGTTCAGTTTCTCCACTGCATAAAACAAGCAGCTGCAGGAGGTGAGAGTGAAGTTGTAGATGGATTTCACGTATGCAACAAGCTGAAGAAACAAAATCCTCAGGCATATCACATCCTGTCCTCTACTGCTGTAGACTATACAGATGTTGGGATCGACTACTGTGAGTTTGCTGTGCAGTGTAAACAGAGGATTATAGAGTGAGTAGTTTCAACAAGATCGAAAAATAAAATCCCTGCTGTGTGGCAGAGTGTGTGTTGGCAGAAGGTCTGCTCTGCCATCTGGTGGGGAAACACTGGTATAACTCGGTCTGTAGTTTGGGGGTGGGGTTGAGGTGGGGTTTATCCTCCTTTTTTGCCAGTGTATGACTTGCTCTGTGCTTTGTCCCATCACAGCATAGTTTTCCTTATTTGGTTTTGCCACACCCTAGCAAGAAGTGGTGGGAATTAGAGTAAGTCTTAGGTGCAGACACAGGGTCTGTTACTAAATTCCAGCCCGTGTACGTCTCTATCCTGCCAAAGAGAGATTATCATTTGAAACATTTAGATTAAAAACTATATGCCATAAAAAGATCAAATGCAAATGTTCATAATCTCTTCTGAATTTAAAATTTTTATGATTCTACAATTAAAGAATATAAAATAGAGATTTTTGAGTAAATTAAGTGTCTAGACTTTCTCCTGATTATCCTTTTTCCTACTTAGGCTTAATTATTAAAATCCAGCCCAATAGCAATCTGAATTTTACTACAGAAACATACTGAAATTCCAGCAGGAGAGTTCAGTTGTTGTTTAAACATCTTAAAACGTTTCAGTAACAACGCAACACATTCTTTTTCCTTTCCTTCTCTGTTTCATAGCGTGGATTCCAGAGGCCAAGCAGTTCGCATCAATTATAATAATGCAACAAGAGACACAGTGTTTGACATACCAGCTGAGAAAGTGAGGCCATTTTATGCAGCTCTAAAGGAATTTGATGATTTATTAAACAGTGCAGAACACAAGTTTACTTACAAGCTGAAACCAGGTCAGTAAGCTGCTTCTCTTCGTAATTATTTGTCATGTTTTTCCTAACAGTCAAAATACTCGAGCATTGCTAGCACTGGCATTGAGAGGAAATTTCAGTCCTTCAGTCACCTATTTTATTTCATACTGCAGCCTTACATTCATCTCATTGATTTCTTTTGCCACTGTTAAGCTATGAAGGGGAAAAAAAGAAAAGGCATGGAGGGAATAGAGGCCATCAATTAGTCAAATGGATCTTTACATTAAAAACCCACAGCATGTAGAAAATTGAAACTTGTCGTATCAATAGTACCTCAGATGGGAAATATCGTGTGCAAGACTGCTGTGCAATCCCAGTTCAGTGCCAGTTCATTAAATGACACTCAATCACATACTTGTTCCTCTGCTTTGATTGATGCAGAGAATGGGCACTAAGCCAAATAATACGTCTTTCTTTATGACACTGTTACTGAGGCACTTTCCCAAGGGTTACAGGAGTTGCAGAGCATCTCAACAACGATAGAGATGCATAATGTGCATAACAGCAAAGGAAGGTGAACAGCACCACGAGGAATTCAGTGACCATCTTTACTTAGACGCTGAATGCCAGCGCAATGCAGGATGAATTCCCAAAGGCCACTGCGGATTTTTCTGGGTGGCCCATGCAAGACATTTGGAGGCAGATCTGCAGAAGCTCTAAGTGCTCTAAACTTCAGCTAGAGTTGTGCAGGGCTGTGTTTTGTACATAAAACATGCTGAAAAAATGCCCTTTACTCTTTAAAAGTCAGCCTGTGCACGTATTTAACTACTTTGGCCTTCATCTCTGTTCTTTCATTCCCCAGCTATAAAATAAAGATACGAATAGTCCCTCATCTCTCAAGAGATGCTGCAAAAGTAAATTCATTAGTGTATCTGACTGCCTCATGTACTGTGGTGCTACCGTCTTTAAAATGTCTATGAGGAAATTAATCTCTCTCTATTGGAAACATGCAATAAAATAATTTATCAGATCACATAATAAATGGTGAAATAAAGTACTTCACCTTACATTAATATCATCCATCCCAACAATTTATGTACCAAAATGGTAGTAGAGGGGAGGAGGAGAAGGGAAGAAAACCTATATGTTTATTTCATTGGATACATATCATAACGGTGGCACACAAGGGAGAAAAAATAAATGGCATGCTGGCCTTAATTATGTGATTTCCTAACTTTCTACGGCTTGACTTTGTTCTCATAAAACTATATTAACAGGGATAGTAATGCAGGATGTGTATAGTACAAACACTAGAAGACAAATAAAAATCATCCTTGTGGGTTTCACCCTTTTTATCCTTCCCGTGGATTTGCTGTAGTTGTCTCTCCTCTGATGAGTTGCTTTTCTCAGCATAGAGTCCTCTACCTCTCCACTTTTTAACTCCTGGTTATACAAGAGAAGAAACAGAGGTCAAAAGTGACCTGGCCTCTCTGAGAATGATCAGCTGAATTAAAATTACTGGGTTGTTGCTGTGTGTCTCCAGCCAAGCTACTAGAAATCGTCACTCCCTAACTGTTGATATAAATGTACCTCCATGTTATCTGTTTGAAGGAATCAATGATACCATGCCAAATATTAAATGTTGTGCAATCTCTTTACAGGAGACATAGTGACGTTTGATAACTGGCGCGTGCTTCATGGCCGCCAAAGCTACCCCTCGGGATCTGAAGTGACTCGTCACCTGGAAGGTGCCTATGCAGACTGGGACGTGGTCATGTCAAGGCTCCGTCTCCTCAGGAGGAGCATCCTTAATAGGGACTGAGCTTCCTTCCAACTAGAATGAACAAAACCTACATTGCATAACCTCAACAACAACAACAATTTGAAACTGTGTTTTCTTTTCAGAACTAACATCACGAACATATTTTTGAGTTCCATAAGCTATGAATCTGTTCTTCATGACAGTTTAAGAACTATCCGTGCCCCTGCACTGCTACCTCTGTCAGTTTACTTGCTTTTTAAAATCAGTGTGCAAAATGGCTTGAAAGATGATCATTTTTCTGGGCTGAATGGGTATCACTGTGTCTGCCCTTGGCTCTACAAATACACCTGCCCTCCCTGGAAAGCTTGGAAAGCAGTGTCAAAAAAGAGCATTCAGGATTACTTACTAAAGGTTTGTTACCAACAGCATCTTCCTCTATTTTCAGAGAAGCATTTTTAATTGTATCAATCATAACTAAAATTAACTATCAAAATAAACAACCACTGCTGTGGAGTCATTTTTATACACACACATTTCTAGGTAGAACACTTTAATACGTGATCTCATTCAACAGGTGCTGTGTTCTGTATATCCCACTGTACAGGTGATGACTGTCACAGACACTAATAATTTTTCCCACATTTCTAAGACCATAAGCTCAGAAATGACAGAGCTACCAGACAATTAATTTTCCTCTGCATTAGGAATAGAAATAAATCTCAGTGCAGAGGTGGCAGATAGGGTCAGCAATCCCATCAGGTGCTGTGCACAGATGTAATTAAGATCTGCAGGGCAGACAGACTTTTGAGCAAAGTCAAGAGGAGAAATGTTGATGCTGCTTGGCAGCTAGAAACCATAGAGCACAGGAGGTGGTATTGACCCTGCACCTGATAGCAAAATGGTGGCTGAACTCAGACCCATTTTCATTACACCAAGTAAAAGGGGAAAGTATTTTTTTATATTTGCTATTAAAGGGGGAAAAGACGAGGAAAGGTTAATACCTGCATTCTGTAAGACACCAGCAGTACTGTGCTTTAACTGTGCTATTTTCCATATAACAAATGAAGATTGCCATTTATAACCTTGAAACAAGACAACTTGGGATTTATATCAATGGTTGATAGGGAAGAGATTTTTCTGCTTTTATTCTGTACTTTTCTAAAAACTTTTATTCAAATTTCTGTTTATGAACAGTTATTATGAACTGATTACTGTTTGGGGCTCATATCTAATCTCTCACACATAACATCTTGCACACAGATATGAAGCCATTATTGTTATTTACAAATAAATATTTGAAAATATTAGACCTGGACGCATTCGGATACTTTTGGGGTGTTTTGCAGGATATGAGCTGGTTCAGTTAGCAAAATGTACTTAAAGTCAAATCTTATGCTTTTTTCTATAACTTTTTTAAAAAATATATGTTAAAGGTGCCCAATAACTTACTATAAAGCAGGCAGAGTATTTTCTTTGTTGCCTTGCCATGATACATGCCTTTCCCCGTTCGCTCAAGCTAAATAAGGCAGAAGGTCTAAACATGTGGCTAGCAGAGCACGGTTTTTCTATCCTCCTTCCTTTCCAAGCAGTCATTTAGATCAATAACTGCTCGTGCTGGCAATAATCGAGCTATGCATCTCTTTCAAGTTATTTCTGGAAGCATTCAAAGCAGCAAAGATCACAGAGCAAATGGACATGGAGAAGATGCAGCAATTTTCAGAGTATGTCAGAATCAATTTCTGAAATCTTGACCTGCTTTATTTCTTCAATCAAACAGGAATGTTGTTACAAAAATGTGCTAAGGGCCATATAATGCCCTTGAAAGGAAGCAAGTGAGGAGCAGGCTGCTGCAGCAGGCTCTGCAGTAGCATACCTCTGAAATACTGCTCGTGACCAAGGAGCTGGTTAACTCCCTACAGCACCTCTAGAAATTAACAGGACACAACCTTCTTGCTTCTAACCTCCCACATCCATAGCTATCTCCAGTCTGTCTTCAATACCCTGCTCATGATTTAAGTTTTCCCACACTGCTCCCTTGCAACTCTGTGTTCACTTTGACAAGCAAACACACTAGACGAGGGCCGTTAGGAGGAAAGCTCTACCCATTCATTTTCTTGGCTCTTCTACAAGATTGCCAAGAAAAGCAAACACTGCACCGACAGATCACGTGATATGCGCTTTTTGGCAACTGCAAAGACTTAGAGCCTTTCCTCATCCTTTTGCATTTCCCTGACACCACGTGGCAGCAGTTCTCTTACAGGCTCGTCCTGCAAGGAAACGGAGGCAGTTTCATGCGTTGTATTTGCAGCTTCTCCTTCTCTTCATCATTCCCCTGCCCTCACAACAGCATCCCTTTGCCCAGAGGCATGCAATCCACTAGATTCTCTAGCTCTGCTTATTGTTAAGTAATATGCTTTATGTACTATTCACTTGTTATCCATTGCCATTATTTCCACCATTATTGGCTTTTAAAGCATAATTTAAATACTTCTTCCTAATAAGTAGCTATCAAAGCTAAAAGAACCATCCATGCCAGAGGACAAAAACATTGTCTCCTCTAAAGCACTTCACTCATCTCTAAGGATTTACTTCTGACTGTCTTAGGTGGTTTATTTGAGTCAGATTAATTCTTCTTGAGTAAGAAGATGCAGCAGAAGTAACCCCATGTATTTCAGAGTCCACTTTTGGCTACACCGGCTTTGGGAAGAGCTCCTTTCCCACTGGGTGGGATTTAACCAGCCTAGCAGACTGCCACTTGGTGGCTTGAATTTCTTTCTTAGTGTTTGCAACCTCATAGCAGCAGTGATACAAATACAAGCTGAAGCACAAAGGCATCTTCTTTACACAGGAACTACCCTGCCATGGTGCACAGGATGGAGGGGCCTCTGCTGGGAAGCACAGCAGCCAAGGGGAAGCCAAGGTTCAGGGGGCTTTCATCTCTATCAGATGAGCAAGGTAAACCAATATGATAGGAAAACCAGACCACGTTGTTGCTGCAGCCCGGACAGATGTTTGCTGTCAGATGCATCGCACATTGTACAGCCACGTCTGCTGGAAAAGCACTTTATGGATGACTTATCACATTACTGTGCCAAGGAGATGAAAAGCCCCCTGAAAGTTTTCTGCTTAATACTAACATTCCCAGCTGGGTGACCCTCCCTGACATGTTCTACATTATGGTTGAAAGCAGTTCATGGAGAGCGGAAAACCTTCACCAACCCCTGGCTTGCCAGCAGTACTCTCACAGACAGACCCAGGATGTCTCAGGGAGCCATAACACCAAGGAAAAAATAGGACAGATTAGTTGTGTTCCCTTCACGTTTTTCCATTTATGGCTGTATCACTGGGGGAGGGGATGGTTCCTTCTGGCTGCCAATGTACAGACCCTCCGCAGAGCCTTAGAGCCGAGCACCATGTGGGGTGAGGGGCTCTCCAGGCAGCTGTCCAGGTGTATGGGCAGCAATGCAGCTCCCAAGGTGCTCGCAGGATCCTGCTTTCTGCAGGTGAGCAAATCTCCCTGCATTAGCTGTCATCGCAAGGACAGGTTTAAGTCAGAGAAATGGCAACATAACTTTGGGGTAGCTAAAGATGACCTAGAGCACTGCCAGGGAGCTGCACTTTAGAAGCAGGTTGTTCTGCACATCTCTCCCTTTGGTCAGCTGAGTTTCTGGTGTAGGTTCCTCCCAAAGGCTGCTCTCTCTCCTATCATCATTGTTGCCTCCTGCAACAGTGGAGGGAAACCAGAGCAAGTTAGGAAGAGCAGCCTCTAGCACCTACAGAAGAAATTATGAATGAGAAGTGCTATTCGTGACCTCATGGCAAAATGCTCTAAAATAGCTAAAGAAGAATGAAAAGCCTATAGGCACTTAGAAATAACCATGCTTTCAGTAGCTTGCACTTTTTGTTCCTCAAAAATACAGTAGAGTGGCCTATTTTGGCTGATATGAAGGACTACTCACAGCACTGAAAGTATTTTGTCTCACAAAAGCAGGTGTTTAAAGACCTCCTGGGACCAATGCATTAGATTAAGAAAAAAAAAAAAAAAAAAAGAGACCAAAAAAAAAAGAAGAGCAACCAGTGCCCAAAGCCATCAATAATCCTTGAAAAGATTCCCATTAATACTATGTACTGCTTTGATCATGTGCCAAGCTCAGAGTACCCCTTTTGTTTTGTTTTTCCTATACTAAGGTGGCCTTCCTAGTTTTAGCTGCAGCTGACAAGACAGGGCCTCCATCCAGCAATTTAGAAAAAGCCCACAGCCTCAGCAATCCAGATGTGTTTGAGCTGAGAAACTCCATTACCCCACTGCAGGAAACCTCAGCCATTAATACTTTAAGAAACCTATAGGTGGAAGGAGTCAACCAAATCCCAGTATGATGAAGGATGGAGTTTCTGTTGCGGAGCCAAGCTCTTCAGGTCGGTTTTGGTCATACCTGCTGCCTTAACAGCAAAGTTATCCTCCTAGTCTGGTAGTGATTTGGGGTGTTGCACCAAGGCTGCTCAATGCCCCTCGCAGCATCAATAGAGGTAGGAACCTTTTTGACCTTCTACAGGAGGTTTTGTCAGGGTTATGGACTGACTAATGGGTATGATCTGCAGTCTGGATCTCCTGGAGCTTAGACAGCACGTAGAGTGAGTTTGGCTCTGCAACCACCCCTCCCTATCAGATCTAACGTCTCATCTAAGTAAACACATTTCTATTCTCTTTTTATCCAGAGGTTTATTTGCCCAGAATAAGGCAAAAAAAATCAATAATCCTTGAAAGCCTCATTTTTCCTTCCAAGTATTTTTGTTTAGTCCACATGGCCTATAAATCTGAAAGTGTTCTGAACAGAGGCAGAGCTCCAGTCAGCTTTTACGTGGCCAAGGGGCCGTATTCTGTGTTTTGCAGTGAGTAATTTTGGCAAGATTTTTAGGTTCTTGTTTAGGAAAGGAGATACAGGATGAGCTCAGATTTTCTGCTGCCATGCACAACCATCCTCACTCATAAACACATCCCTCACTGCTCCTTCTGGAGGGGGAAAAGCGCTCTGTCAAAAAGGGTTGTTGAACATAGAAATGGCATGAGCTCACGGATTCCTTTCCTTCACAGGGCACGTTTCAGAACATTAATAAAAACCAAAAAGAAATTAAGGACAAGAAAGATTTGAAAGAGCAAGGCCTCCTCTCGCCCCTTGAGATGCCCTGTGTGCTCTTGTCCACAGACACTGTCCCAAGGACATGTGCAAGGGCCACAACACTGCTCAGTAGAGGGCAAGGGAAACGCCATAAAGCACCGAACTGTGCGAGATGGTTATCACAGCGCTGAGCACAGGCATTAAACCAGGAATGAAAACCCCTCTGTCTAAAACTTAGTGTTATGCAGCTGCCCTATTAATTTGAATACACCGGTGAGCTGAGTGTGGAGGAGTTTGGATGGACACCAGTTCCCTTCTGGGTCAACCTAACCTTTGGCATCGGGGTCCCAGCACAACCCTGAAGCTGGCTACATATGCAGATAAGCACTCACTAAAATTTCTTCAGACTTTACTAATCCCACTAACCCCCCCCCCCCAAATCACCATTGCAAAGAACACAAGCATAAGGGGTAGTTGTCTGAGCACTCTGAGAGGACATCCCTGTCACCAGAAGGGCAATGCTAGGGGAAGAGCCTTTAACTCTGGGAGCCAAGGCAAACCGCGGTTAAAGCCAAAGGGTGCTTGGCTGCTGTCCGGCTGATGCTCAGAGCCCTCATCCTCCCTCTGGGCTGCAGGGAGCAGAAGCAGCAGCGTTAACACTCCTCAGGAAAAACGAGTGACCTCCAGGGATGTCACCACCTGAAAGCTTTGCACCATGTCTCTGCTGGAGGCAGGCCCTGGCCAGGGTTATTTGGACCACTCAAGGCAAAGATTCCTGGAGTTGCTACTTTTCCTACTTCACTCAGCCTGGCCAGATCTGGGCAGATGGTGCTGTAAGACTTCACACTAGGCTGCGGATCTGCTGTTCGAACAAATTAACTGCGGTACTTGATGTCAAATGAGTAGTGGTGTCGAACGCCACCTCTTTTGTTAAACACAACTCTCCCGGCAGATATGTACCTTTTCCACCAAGTAACACTGTGTCAACAGGAGCTCAGGCTCTCCTCTTACCCCGACACCCTGTCAATACACACCAATGCACACAAGCCAATATTGACTGATGGAGTTTGACAACATGAGTTTTCAACAGGCAAGTCAACAGGAATTGCTTTTTAGACACTTGTAATATTTGAGCTGTGCAGAATGAACATGCTGTTATAACTCATGTTCAAAAACTGAAGACAACGTTCACCTGCAACCTCTAAGCAGGAAACCGGCTCCGTCGGAGCATGCCGTGAAGAACATTTCTGCTCGTGACTTCTAATGCAACACTCTTCAACAGCAGACAAATATTGTTTGGAATACGGTGGAAACTGCCTAGACTTGGAAACCAATCAGAAGGAGGCAGAAAACTATGGCTTGTCTTTAGCTGAGGACCTTTTCTCCTTCTGAATTCCTAATACTATTGTCTCCTTATACATTTGTGTGTGTTGTGTGTACCTAATACCACTCTCAAAGGAAAAAAAAGAAGTAATAATAAATGGGTTTTTTTAAAAAGCAAATCAATTTTTTTTTTCTCTGGTTAGGTCTATACAAATCTTAGTATCTTCACGAACTTTGCTAGGTCATTTAAATCAAAAGAAGGATAACCAGTGCTTTTAATTAATATCTCTGGTAACTCTCTGGTAATTGCATTCCCTAGAATAAAATAAAAAAATCCTTTTCATATCTGCTTCCTGAATTAAGCAAAATATTTGAAGAAGTGTAAAATCTACGACCTGCCAAAAGCAGGAAGGAAAACAGACCTCTTAGCGCACTTGAGAATTAACATAAATAATATGAACACTATTAGTCTCTTTCCTATAGATATTTCAAGTGTAATCCTCACGAGTGATGGATGGTTAAATAGCAAACCCCTGTGTACTGAGTTGTACAGAGGCATCCAAGGAGATGCTGAGGGAAATGCTAAGTAACATGTACTGAGCTTCTATCAAACCAGCCCCAGTTCACAACAGACTCGTGCATCCTGCACTAACACTTGCATCAGTTTCTGATTTCACTCTTTCCTGGGCCATCACCAAATGATGATGAACCCAGAAAATTCTTTCTGGAAAAGCCGTATTTCCAGAGACAACATCCAGGGTCATTTAGAGTACAAATTACTTCTTTTACCTGTGTTGACATTCACATAGGACATGCAGCACAGCTTAATCTCTTTTCCAAAAGCGAAGCCTCTGTACCACCCAAAAATATTAATTCAGGTCTCAGGGTATCATCTTTTTGTTTTGAGTGAAGACTTGCTGTAAGTGTTGCAAATAACTATGTAAAGTTATCAAAGATAACTGGAAATTATTTAATCAAGACCACTGCCATCCCACCACAGAATCATCAAGTATGGAGCCAGACTGGGCATGGCAGAGGCAACTAGAGAGAAAAGACATCAGCACCATCCGGTTCTGAGGTGAATATTTCCAGAATATTTGTAAGGGCTGTACTTCACATGGGAAACACAAACAAAGAACTCCTTAATTTTGTTTTTAAAGATGCTTGTGGTAATGTGATTTCCAGATGTTTAAGCACTAGGGCAGCTCAGAGAGAAAATATGCTGGGCAGGACTCAGTCCTTGAGGCCAATTTTCTGCTTCCAGGCTCTTGACCTGTACTGGGCACTAGATGCCTTGCTAGCAAAACAAGCTAGAACAGCAGGAAAAAGCCCCCGCCAACAAACAGTGTGATCAGATTTATGCATCCCCACACATGAACCTGGGACACAAAAACAACGGAGTTAACAGCTTATGGGTTCTCTTCTGCTAATGAACCCATAGATAATTGGTTGTACCTAAGACATCACTGAAGTATTACGGACTTTTTTACATAAACATGACTGGTTCTGCTGCACATGCCCTGCAGTTCCCCAGTGCTGGGACGCCAGGGGGTATCTGCAAGTGGGGAAGTCACTTCAGCAAAGAGGTACATCAAGGTCAGCGCTGGAGTGGTAATCAAGCCCTTCCTTAGGTTTTGGCTTATGGTTATAAAAGCTTTTTATTTGTTTATAAACCTGTTCTGAGTTTGGAAAGTAGAATGACCAAGCACATTTCCATCCCACATCACCTCTGTATTACAAGAGGATTATTCCACGACAAACATGGAAATAGGCTGCAGTATGTTTGATGCCCTCTAAAGGATGTTTTCACATTATAAAACAGCAAGAACACCTTACTCTTTCTGATTGACAAATATGTCTGGACAGCACTGTTTAAAATGCAAAACCACAAAAGCAACACAGAAAAAAGCCCACTCCTTGCATAAAACCTCACTGTGTGAGCCACTCACACATTCAAACTCATCTTTCCCGTTCTCCCCATCTCTACCTGGCAGTTGCAGCATGCTGAATGCTACAACCCCCCTTCTGCTACATGCTCCAGCAAACACAACTGTTATCAACATGCAGCTCATGAAGCTAGACAGTCTGATTATGTGACCTTCACTGATAGAGGTTAGTTAGTAAGAGTATCTCAAGTTATCTATTGCTAAAGACTTTGACCCAGGTACAGCTCTTTGCTGTGTGCTGCTGTGAACTGCAAGCCCAGAGACAAGGATGCCCAAAAATATCACACTGCTACACTGTGAGCAGACACACCCAGGAACTTAAGTTGAATTGTATACACCAATTTCATAACAGTCATGGAAAACAAGCTGAACCAAACTATTTCCCTGCTTTCTGCCACTGGAGGGCATTCATTGCCCTTACAAAACCTCCCTACTGCAGTTTGCAAGGCGCAGAGCTGCAGTGGAAAGGGACACGGCAGGTCTGTGCTGTTCTACCTTGCTCCACACAATGCTAACACACACGTGTGTTCTCTCCGGCATTTTCCCAAGGAAATCCAGACTCTTCTGCATCAAGGTATTTTAGCGCACACTTCATCTGCATGCTCAGAACTTCTTCACTGAAGTCAGGAGGCTTATTCAACAGCTTAAAGTGAGACATCAGCTCAAGAGACTAGGTGCTGAGTGGGGTTGGGGAGCAGGGTCTGGCCCCTGTCCTGGAAGGAGATGGGCTCAGTCCTTTGGCACTTGTGCTGCTGGAGCTCTGGCCCAGCAGCTGCACAATCCTACCACTCAAATGCAGTTTTACTCCCTTAGATGCAACCCAAGTCAACGGTGCTGTTAAACATCTCACATCATACATTTTATTAAGCAGGAGCTAAGTAGTGCATTTTTTTTCCACTGGGGAAAGTTCAGATAAGCCTCTGCACAGCTCACATCACCGGGGTGGCAGAGCGCCAGCGCTCCCACATTCCAGGGAGCAGCAGAAACTGGAATTCTCTCCGAGTTACTTAGGCCAGTGTCACCTCCCTGAGGAGTTATTTATTGTAAGAAAATTTCTTCAGGCTCCAAGCAGAGAAGCTGTTCCTTTCACACATCGGGATTACATTTAGCATGAGAGAAGCACTAGTGGCATTGCCAAAAATGAAGACTGTCCCTGCTCCAAGGATCTCACCAGACCTGATGTAAGCTTACCAGTAACGCCATGAGTTTCACAGCAAAGCTTTTGCTTTCTTAAGACTTTTTTTTTTGTTTTTGCACCCAAGATTCCTGAAAAGCTTGAAAGGGTGAAAGTTTGGTAAGGATAAAAAACTGGGCGAGGGGGAGGAAGGAAACCAACTATAAATAAACCCAGCTAGGTTCACCCAGTGTATATATAGAAGGAAGACACTTGCTTATCAGTTGAAGATATAAAACTGGAGTGTTGTGTTGGCACCTTGGGCAGACCTGGAGTTTCTGCAGCTAGGCGTGAGAGCGAGGACATGTGAAACAATCCACAAAGCTTCACATCACTGCAGTGGGTTTCGTGTGTTTATTAGCAGCCTTTCCCTCCCGTTACAGTGGCCACTGTGTGTGATTGCTGTACCTCATTCTGCCCACCCTAAGCAGCCAGGAAACTTCAATTAACTCATTCTCAGCCTTGCTGGATCCTGCCCACCACTGCCTGAGCTACAGAAACATGCACTGATGAGGATGATGCAGGGAGCTAAATAATTCCTTGAAAAAGATATTTAGCTCCCTGCGTCAAGGAACTGCCCTAAGGGTGTGTGACTAGTATCAGCTTTTGACTGGGCAGGGGAGGAAAAAACATGTTTCATGAGCACTTGTTGAGACAGCCTACTGCTCAATGTTCCCTCACCCTTTGTACTCAAGATCACTGGAAAATCATGCTGGCACCAAATGACAGCCTTCTGTAAGAGCCTTCATCCCTCTGGGAGGGCTTTTTATTAGTGTGTTTTCTTTAAATGGTCTTTTCTGCTTGACATATTGCATAATGCCTTTTTTTTTTTTTTTTTTTTTTAAGAAAA
>WEIS01093557.1:14061-24327 GCA_013389965.1 Todus mexicanus
TTTTTTTAAGAAAAGAAACACCAAGAACTATTTGAGGCTTAAACAGGTTCACAAACTATAACCATTCATTCTTCCAACTCCCAAATAAAGTCAAAAAACTGTACTTGGACTCAAGTGCAAACCCTTTTTCCCTTCATTGCAGAGTAACACACAAAAGTATAGAAGTCAGCTTTTAATTAATAGTCAGGCTGGGAGAGAACAAATGACTTGTGTTATCCTCAGATTTTGGGTGTAGATGAAGAGGCTCGAAATGCAGAACTCCAAATGTTACATTAGTCCAGTTCCAGTTTCAAACAAAGCTAATTCGAGAGGTGCAGATCTGTTTATACTTGAAAGGCAATGTTACACACTCACTTCTAAATCAAGGGATTTATCAATCTCCACCCAGTCAAATAAAAATCCAGAAATTAGTTCAGTTAATCAGTTTATTCCCATGAAATCTCTATTACAGGTTTCTTGGACAGGTTTGACTAAAGCTAAAGTTTAAATATATATTTTGTTTTCATACAGTATAAAAAGGACTTTTGATTATGAAAAAAATTAAACTAATTTCAATGCCTTGCATTCTATCCCTAAGTTTTTCTTCTATTTCAGACATCAAGTATGGAAAACTCTATCAAAAGAATCATATTTGCAGACATGTCAGCTAAACAGTCAAAGGTCAAGAGGCCATCTACAACATGAGCCAGACTAGCAGTGCTGACAATTCACACAGTGACAAGTAAGGGACAAACACATGCAATAAGGGACAAGGTACTTGGGCTCCCATTCCTGTGTTTGGAGGAGGCTAAATGCACTGTAAAGACCACATCCTATTCATTCCTGACAGAGGGCATGCACCATTCTGCAAACTCTGAACTCCCACATATGCTGGGGCAGATGCAGAAATTAGTAGGTCACCAGAAACCCTCCCCTTCGGTGAATTTTAACTGCCGCTTCTGGGGTTTAATCCAGTCTCTCAAATCTCATTGCTTTTGTGATTGCTATAAACTATTTCCAGAGCTTGACACAACTGCAAGAACATCTTCATCTGAAAATTTGCTCTTTCAAACAGAACCTAAATTAAGAGAATTTTAGTGGCTCTGTGCATTAATTCCAGGATGAAACACAACAGCATTTAAGAAGACAGAAGAAAATTAGGTTGACGGTATGTTAACCTGAATGGTAGGATAATGAGAAGCTTTGATAAAAGAGTAGCAACATGAAAGAAATTCTCAAGATTTTTGCTTGATACATCCTCTCCAAAACAGCCACTACAGAATATTGATGCTTTCTGCAGAGTATTACTTCAGTCCTGACTACTTAAGAAAAATCCTGGAGAACAGATTACCCAGATCCGTGTTCTCACCTCACTAAAGTTATAGGGATGCGAATTATGAAACAAAGCTTATAAGAATAAGAAGACAGTATCTCCCAAAGACCCAAATACTGGATTTCAACTCCCTTTCCCAGTCTTGGTTGCTTTCAGGCACTGATCCAGCAGCCAGCATGAAAAAGGGTAATCCACAGATCAATCTACTCCATACCACATACCACAGGGCCCAAGGGGGCCTCTATGATTATCCAAAATAAGTGGAGTACTGGACACATCCTTATTATCCAAAATAAGTGACCAAGAGCCATGCAGCATGAAGCTGCCATGCTTGCTCCACGCTGCCTGGGGTAGTTGTCCTGGTAGGCAGTAAACTAAGTTGAATCGCTCCATCCAGCTGCCCTAGTGCAGTAGGCCAAACCCGGTCACGCAAAGGTGAGGGGTAACCACATCCCCAAACGTGAAGGGGAAGGAAAGGAGGGGGAAGAGAAAAGCTACAACACCACCACTGTTAAATAACTGAGATCTGTGATGAAGATACTGCTACTTTGCTGGTTTACCATAGCAGCAATTTTGTGTGTATTTTAACACTGCATTCACTAAAAACAACAAAGCAATCTGAATTTACCCACAAAAACACATTTTACCAAAAGTACAGATCAGAAAATAGTAAATCTTGTACTTCTGCAGATATCCAGACAGCCAAAGAATCTCATTTCTAACTGCAATCCTCTCCAAGGCACTGCTCACATACGCAAAGCAAAACTGACCTTCAGACACATCCCTTATTCTCACACTTAGCTTTTCCTTGGAAAAAATCCCTACAGTGTTTTCAGCGCCTGCCCCTTGACCATCACCACACACCTTCGGCAAACAAGGTGGTGACAACCAAGAGTGCAGTTTTAACTTCCCTTGAGCTTTCTTCTGTTATCAAACAATGTTGCCATGTCTCAGCGGGACTTGCAACCCAGGTATTTGGATGTCAAAGGTTAATGAAAGAAAACAGGATCTGATAACTGTACTACAGACGCTCTCGGGGCTCACACCTCAGTCAGTCCTTGCTGTGGCTGCATCCTTGGGAGACTGCTGTAGAGAAGTTACAGGAGCTTCTTTTTTGGTTCTAGGTTATTCTGAAACCCTACTGAGGAATAAGGTGGCGAAATTCTTGTTGAATATACTCACTTTGATACCTTTAATACCCAAGATTCAAAAGTCTGCTTTTTGCACTAATAAGCATTCAAAATTAAATGTATCATTTTTTAGTGTATGAATTCTTGAGGAAAAAAAAAAATTGGGTGCAAATCACTTAGAGACTAGTTAGTATCACCTTAATAAATCACGATTTAAGAGGCAGTGAATACCCCTTGAATACGGAGACAGTAGCCTACAAAAACTCAGAGAAAAGAAGAAAGGTACAGAAGATTGGTTTTGTGGTAAAGGTCACTTGAGAGTTCACTGCTGTTTCATACATCACTAGATGCAGCATTGCACTGGAAGACAGAGAACTGTTCTGTAGTCCTGCTGCAGATACCCTGTGTGACCCCAGGTCAGCCAGATAACCTCTCCACACTTCACATCCAAACCACAAATTGCTATTTTGAGTCCTTTCTGGGAGAACAAACAAACCACATTTCACACATGGCTCAATCTCCTCCTCCATCTCACAGCAGACTACATTAAAAACCAACTGCTGCATATTAACCAAAAACACCTCTGGAGGCTCTGAACAACCTGGAAAATCCTTTAATATGCAAGTTTTCTTGATTCATTTGAGCTAACAAGCATTTAATGCTGATTTTAAACAGACAGGATCTTCCTCCATTAACAGGAACAGCCAAGCTCTCTGAGCGTCTTTGTTTGCAGACCAAAACCCAAAAGCAGTTGGCAAACTTTCATTCAGATTCACAACACAGCACAAACCCAGTCAATTAAGAAACACATGGAACAACTACTTAAAATTCTCAGGTTTGTAGATCTGGATAAGGAAAGTACACTTACTTCCTGATGAAAGGAAGGCTGCGATTTCCCTGGTCGCAGAGATGGATGTTAGCAAACAGCCAGGCTGCTCTCCTGAACTCAGTTAGCACAGGAGCGGTGGTAGCACCCAGGTGCCTCAGGGCACTCTGATTGGGAATTGCAGCTGTGTGAAGAAAAACAGGTTTAATTAGAAACAAATGGGTCTGGATACACCGAAGAGACAAGAAATTAGACTTTTGTGCTTGACTTTATTTTATTCCCAGTTAGAGCACTTTCTGGTAACAGATGCTCCTATTTCATCGCACGGTGACTCAGCGCTGCGACCCAGCTACCCACAGCAGTATTGTTCATGTGCTCTCCAGCAGTGTGCATAGTCCAAAGCTACAATTTAGCAAACACTTATTAATCTAATTTAACCTCACACATAATCCTATTGACATCAGTGTGTGAGTAAAGTTTAGCAACCATGAGAGTCCAAGATCAAAGTTAGACTTGCCTGAACTGTCCAGCCCAAGCTGAGGCAGCAGAGGACTGACGTGTTACACCTCCTGCCTTCACTCTGGTTTTTTTTCTTTTTCTTAGTAGCCTGGCCTGCACTTTAACCCAGGCACTTTCCCTTAAATCCAATACGTCAATCCTGACAAGTTTACTCATGGCAAAAGTCATAAAGGCTGCATCAACTTATGTAGCAATGAATGCTTTTTAATGTGCCTTGGAAGCCTGGAACAGAATATGGGGGTAGCTTCTGGAAGCAAAGGCACATGAAGGATGACCACCAAGGACATTCCTTCATTAAAAGAGGATCTGGAAGGCAAAAAGAGGAAAGTTCATAAGTATGATGTTTCAGAACTGCTCAGTCATACTGCTTTCGTGCTAAAATAGTAATTGCCCAATATCTTTTTTGGATATGTAAGGAAAGTTCTGTACAGAACTCAGAATAACTTTCTTGTTGTAGAAACAGACTAGAAACACATAGATCAACGTCTCTCCTTCAGCCTTCCAAGTGGAACCACATGCAGATTTTATTTTGTGTGCATTTCCTTGAGGCATTCCAAGGGAAAAAAAATTATGGGGTAAAGGGAAACTTTAAAACACAAGTCCAGCTGTACAAGTCCCAGAAACGATCAACTTAAATGAACTGACCATGTCATGGACTAACCCTTAAGAGGTGCTTACTCACTCTGCTGAGGGAGATGGAATTAAAAATACAGTAGGGCTGGAAGGCACCCAAAGAAAAATGAGAAAGGAGCTATATTCTGAAAGACTGTGGGTCAAGAAGCACATGAATACACACCGTGCTTCACAAAGATAGATGCTTCTCTTGAATCGCTTACAACTTGATTTAGGTAACATCTGCAGAAGTCAGGACACCAGAATCCACACAGATTTAAAGCTTGATCTCGTCTAGTTTGTGTGCCCAGCAGTATAAAGGGAGAGGTGTTCAGAAAGAAGGATATTTAACAGATAGCAGTCCTGTACTGCCCCGGGAGCAAACAGCAACCTTGGCTTCAAGGCTTGGAGATGTCGTCTTGTGGAGTCATAACCGTCATTTTTCCAGGGTGTCTTCATCTTGCCACCAGCTACTAAGACACAGTCCTGGGGAGCACTGACAACCTTGCACAGAGCCTGGCATTCCCTCAGTTGGGCTCTGGAGGCCACACCGGTGGGAGCACTGGCAGCACGGTGGCTGCTTTTGGGGTGCCAGCAGAGGCTCCACTCCCACGGGGGAGCAGCAGGACTGGCTATACCAACATCACGTGCTGCTGCTGTAATGGAAAACAGGCCAAATGCCACTTAATTTGAAAAGACACATATTTTTTCATGCCAACTTTAGCATAGGTCATGCCGCTGATGTCAATACTGAGCGCTGGAAGGATGAAGACAGTCACAGCTCCCAAGGGACTTCGTGTTGTCAGCAGACCAGGAGTGCACACCAGAGTGTTTTTTGGTATGTCACAGTGCCAGGCAAGTTCACTTTTTAAACTGATGTCCCTGTGCTGAATATCAGGAGAGCTTTACTACACTGTAGGTAATTGGGTGCCATCCATGAACAGAACCTGACTACATTAAGATTAGATGACGCATGGGCTGGAGGAAGGTTAGGAGGCTGATGGAGGACAGGAGCACTATCTGAAGCCAGGGATCCTGTGCTATAGGCATAGGACAAGCTGGAGTAAGAACCATCGTGAAGCAGGATCCAGGCAGTCCTCCATGGGCAGGGTTCAAAGCACCACCCAGTAACCCCAAGCAGCTGGTGGGGTTCTGGTCAGTCATTGATGGGCAGCCAGCCAGCCTCACAGCCCAGCTCTTGTGTTTAGGCAGCTCAGCTGTGGTCAGGCCAGGCAGCTAGTTACATCTGCTTGCCTTGCCACAGTTAAACAGGGCCTGACACTTAGTCACAGATACCAATGATGCTGACATACAACACTGACAACACAGAGGGTGAAGGAAAAAGCAAATGGGCAAAAAAGCAATCATCCATGTGTGAGACTCAGATCACCGTGAGCTCAGAATGTCTTTCTGCACTGAAGTGCCTATCATCTGTAGCTGTACAATTTATTATTATTGTTGGTTTTAATATGGTTCTCATATTCCTTCAGGTTGTGCAAAACCAGTTACAGGTTGTCTGTGGTTCAGCTCTGCTCCCTGGCAAGTACTTCAATGGCCGGGTTGCCAGCAGCCACCCTCCTCCCTTAGTATCTTTTCCTCGCAGGGCAACAGACACATGCTTGTACCTGTTTCTTCCCCTGCTCTAGGCATGCCCTCTCCAAAGTGTGATCCAATTTGAGAAGAAAGGTTGAGGAACAACTCTACTCCCTCTTTCTATTCTTGTGTAGAAAGTACACTTCTGAGTAATGTGAATTTAAGTCCCGTAGACCAAGAAGCAGCAGAGCAGGCCGCTGGGTTAATGCCCCTTTCCCTTGGCTGTTAAGCAGAGGACAGGCACATTTCAGTTGGGGAGTTTTCTGGCTCACACTTGAGTGTAGTGGCTTCACTTCCTAACCCCAATATAAATTGTTCCTTGTTCTTGATGTAAAACAAGAAGAAAGATGGAAAAGACTCTTTGGAGCAACTCAGAAAAGACTCAGTGAAGCAATAGGGCACAAGACAAGTACTGATGGGACATAAAAGTGTACCAGAAAAACAGCTGCAGTAGCCAACAGGGATGTCCAAAGGTGTAGACGACAGAAAGCATGGATGAAGTAAAAAGTACAGAGATTATGCACAGCTCATAGGGAAGACTCAGCAGAATTTCACAATGTTGTTTACTTTATTCATTTAAAATATGTTCTGTTCTGTTTCCATGCTAGATCAGCCAGTCTTTGCCAAACCCCTGCTTCCCATGGGGCTGTCTGCTGCTTGGGTCAGTTTATTGTTCACTCAGATATTTGGGTTAGCCAGAGCCAGTGGAGAGTTATGGAAATGGTCCTTTTTGCATGTAAAGAAGAAATACAAAAGCTGCTGTTGATTAGTTCACATTCTGACTGTGCATTTTTATAGCCAGCTTGATATGTCGAATGTTCTCAGCATGATTCATCCAGAAAAATAGCAATTTAACATACAAGGGCATGTTGAAGCAGGCAGAAAATTTCCAGGGAAACACAGATTTAGCCAGAAGATTTAAATATCAACATACATCTGGGTTTGTCTGGATGAAGAATAATTTTATAGGCTAGGATTCTCAATAGGATAAGGAGGTAGGTACCCAAATTGCACCAAGTTTTTTCAAAGCTCTTTTTAAAATCCTATCCTGGAATGTGAATCTCTGACTAGACTAATGGATTGGATCCAAACATGCATAAGTGAGCGCAGCCTCAACGTGGAATCACAAGAAAATGGAAAGAAAATACCTTACGAAGTCATCTAGTTTATCCCCCTGCCCCAGGCAGGATCATCTATACCTATATCATTTTTGACAGATGTTTGTCTAACCTGTTTTTAAAGACCTCCGAAGACAGAAACTCCAATATTTCATTATCCTCACTGTCCGAAAGCTTTTCCTTATTGTTTAACTTACATCTTCCTTCCTGCAAAGTAAAAAACATGGGCTTTTAGGAAAGACAACTTCTGTGCTTTCCTCAGCTTGATTCTACCTTCTATACACTTGAGGATTACCCCTGCGTGGCCCAAACTCTTCTCTTTCAAAAGCTGATCCATGCAACTTGATTAGCTCTTACCTCCTCAGCCATATCCGAGACCTCTAATTATGTTCAATGCTCCTCTCTGGGCTCCACATCCTCTTGAACTGAAACGTCAGAGAAGTCTAGCTGAGGTTTCTCCAATGCTGAGAATAGCAGTAAGATTACCGTATATATCAAGCAGGCTACATTCTTCTTTTTCAAAAGAATATGACTTTGTCGACTCATTCAACTCCCAGAAGAAAATTGTTCCCAACTTACTGAGTTCCCTCCCTCCTTTTTATGTCCCACTTATCCCAGCTGTCCACCTCAAAAACCAATTTTTTCTTTGATAGGTGCTCTTACATCAGACCCTAATTAGCAACTTTCAATTGACTGATTATTTAAAGCAGATTTAGCTTCTATAGAGCGCGCTATTCTCCGGAATGATGCTGTTGAACAGTTAGCAGTTACAGAAATTAACCCCTGTATTTCATTCCAGCCTGTGTTATTTGTTTAAAAAACCAAAATGAAACCATTATAGCATAACAATGAACTTAAATAGGCTACGTAAAACATCAGCCAGTCTCTGTTGTTCATTATGAACATGGTGGGCCTGCAAGGTTTCAGAGAAGATCATGTCAGCTATTTGGGAAATGAGCATGGTGCTAAACACACGTAGTTATAACCCTTAATTGGCAAACCTGGTCATCAGCTGCAAACACAGAAACTGATTTGCACCTGAAGAAAACCTTGCAATGAAATTCTCATGCTAAATAGTTTGTAAAGAGATACTTTTTCAGTGTCTGTTATGTTTAAGACTACCATTCACGTCACTTGCAATGGTGCTTGCAGTGGATGGTAGAATGTAGACAAATCCTGTATTTACAGCATTCTGTGAACAGCGCGGGGCAGAGAGAGCAGCCCCTCTTCAGGCTGTGAACCTGGGACACAGGAGTTGTGTGTTGGTGTCGATATCCTGGCTGACTCCAACCTGGCTAACTTGTTATGACTGCAATGGGTGCTACCTCATATTCGATAGTTTCAGTTATTGGACCATAACATCTGAGTTTCTGTATATATTTCCTAGTGTATACAGCTACATAGACATGTATATGTTTTCTGCTCTCTAAATGCAGTGCATTCCCAAAACCTACTCTAAAAGAATATAAATATTATAAAATCAGGCACTCAGAAACTATAAACTGTGAAAAGTTTGTCTGGGAAGGTGTCCTTATGTTCATATGTAATGAAAGCCAAGGCTTGTTATCAAACAAACCACCCACTCCAGTCAGCTCTGAGCCACCAGGTGCATTTGTTCACCTACTACTTTTCAGTAAATTGCAGCTGACCTTGCACTAAATAGGAATTTCAGCTCAGTTGTCCCTCCAATGCTCAGAAGTGAAGCAGGCTTTTACCAAGACCTTATAGACACTCCCAGGCCCCTGCCCAGTGTTATGTGTGTGGCACTGCTGGAGTCCTTAGCAACGCTCTCCAGGCAGGATTAGATAAGACACAAGATTTTGCCTGCATGAGGCAATCACCTCACCCTGTTTCTTTGTTAGTTACTTTAAGACCTTATCTCTACTTGAAAGATAAGGCTATAAAACAATACTGTGGATGTGATGGAGCTTAGACCAGTGTCCAAAATAAAGTTATAATAGGAAACCCTTTTTTCTTACCTATGTAACCATGTTTACAGGCACAGTTAAAGCATTCAAGGATTGTACCCCATGACCCAGAAGATTCTACAAATGATAAACTGAGTCACAGGAGCCAGAGAAACAGAGGAAGCCTGCAGCTAATCAGTGAGTGAAACACCATCCCTGGAGTCTGGATGTCAAGGCTGCTGGGCAATATTCTCATGCAGCCAGCATTTTCCTGCTGATATATATTTGCAGCATTGCCTCAGCACAGCTGAAATACCAGACAACATACACAGCCCACCATGTTGCGTATTTATACAAGCGTTTTCTTTCATTTCCTTTGCAGCACTGTGTTCTTTTGCAATATATGCATTGAAATGTGAGTATTCAGGTGGCTACGTTGGAAATCTGGATTTTAAAAGAAATATCCCACTTCCTGTAGCTCTATTTTTGATTCAGAAATAATGTGCAGAGCTCTAGGTCTTGAATATGTTACTTCTGTTGTATCTATTTTTCTCTCCTCTAAGACAGATTTCAGGCATTTGCTGCTGTCTTATTACAGGTTATTCTAACCAGACTCATTATAGTAAATGGATGCCTGATCTGGACATTTTTAAAGATTTTTTATTATTATTTGCCAGCAGGAGGTGCAAATGATCTTTTCACTAGCACTACTTTGGTTTTCATTATAATCACCAGCTATATTCTGAGGCAGAAATGGTTTTATTCTTTTACTAGTATTTTCTTCCTTATTGCTATCTCTTCATGCTTTCTACTTGCTGGCCGCGAGGGCTCTGGAAGCCCTCACCAATTTGCAGCCTGCTTCTGAATCAGCTTTCTCGGTTTTGCTGCTGGCAGAAATACCCAGTAGTGCTTATAGACTGGAAAACTGCACGGACAACATCATGGCATCATTACGGCTGATTGCTGCAGGTGCTTTGTTATTGGCCTTCAAACAGCTTGCCCAGGCTGTACAGTCAGTATGGATAAGAGCTGACTGCAAGTGAAAGCCAAGGACCTACCAAATGCCTGCAATCCATTTATAAAAGGAGAGAGCAACCAGGGAATTAAAGGCAGGAGGAAGGGGCAAGAGAGCCTCATCCTTCTCAGCCGTGCAGAGGGGCGAGCACGTAAGGATGGGTGGGAGTTCTGTCCCATTGCGTGAGTGTTCAACCCCAAATGTAAATTTAGCCTTTGTGAGAACTGGCATCTG
>WEIS01093558.1:0-21498 GCA_013389965.1 Todus mexicanus
AAATAACTGGGGTTTTTTTCTTTTTGAATATTTTTTTATTTCCTTGCTGAGTTCTTATAATTTTCTGGCAGATCACATTACATTAGAATGAAATGTGATCTATAGTTAGGACTTAGCGATGCATCCCGCAGTTTTAACTCAGCCACTTGGGTTCCGATTTAGCCCAACATGTGTCTCTTGAAATAACTCAGGAGAGCAGATTGATGATATACTTAGCAGAGGAATAACAGTGTTGGAGACTGCCAGTACTAAATAATTCAGTTATTAAATGTATCTAAGCAGCTGTAGAAGTCTAACTTTCTGGAGAAAAACATGAGAAAGATCTAGCTGCCCAACAAATTTCATGTTGACATCAATGGAAACAATAAGGTGTACAGACCACTTTTCAAAGGACTTGAATATGTGTGCAGTTACTGCAAACTGATCCTGAATGTCTTAACTTCAGATTCTTACTGTCATATCAGAGTCTCATTTGGGTTTGTTTGCTTCAGTTGACACCGTGACATTTCAACTGCAGACACAGAAGTATTCTCGCTTCAGAGGAGGAAGCAACTCCTTTCCAGCAACTAAAGGATTTTAAGCTTTTATGCAAGATTTGTTTATCCACGAAAATTTTCTCATACATTTCAGTGTCCATTACTTTTGGTCATTGCGTTTTCTCCTCTCCAATCCAGCATCTCTCTCAGCGGTCTCAGGTCAGCTTCCGCTCATGCTCACACTGCTGCTCTGCACATTGAAACTGGCTGTTCTTTCATGTTACTCTCTACTTTCAGAGACTGCACCTTAATGTGACATTTTACTTCTTGTTGGAAACTACAATCACCTCCAGAATTACAGTGCACAAATAGCAGTGGGACCTGCCAAGTACATCCTTGCTGAATGAAGAAAAGCATGTCGGTCCCACCCAGTTATTCACCTTGACAGAGCAGGAACATTTGGATGTACAGCAAAACCTTTGCCCTGGATCCAAGCCAGCTATTGCAGGGTGGTGACTAAACACAGCCTAGAAGATTCAACACAGCCTAGATATTTTGTTCTGAATTAGACCCCTAACTCCCAGCAAGTCCACTTCTCAGCTAGGATAATGACTTGGATGCCTTTTTTTTAGAGAAAGAAAAATGTGCGTGATCTGGGAGCCTCTGAGAAAAGCACTTCAATCCCCCATTTGAATAGAGCCTTCTGCGATGTATTTGAGCTTCTAGGACAACTCCCTTACAAATGGATCATTACAGCAGTAAAAGCCAGTTTATTATTTAACCAATTCAGGCTGAGTGGAGACTGGAGAGTATTAGCACTTGCATTGATTGTGAGTAAGAGCCTAGTAATTAATGGTCAGAGTTTTCAGCAATAGTCTGGAGGAGAGAGTGCAATGTGCCCAAAGAAGTATGAATGAAGAGGTGTTAAACTGAATTCAGAATGAGCCCGAGGACAAGGGCAACTAACAGCAAGACATTCCCATAACCCATTGCCAGTATTTTGTCCACACATCACAAATCCTATTAAACAGCAAGTGGTTTAAACTAAGCCCTTTTGATCCGGATTGACACAGTAGTTTTCAGCCCTTCTATGGTGTTTATTGATAGTAGGCCCCAGAATACTTTACAGAAGAAGGCAGTTGTCTCAAAAGCCTCTTGGGAATTTCTGTGAGTGGTTGTAAGTCATACTAAGGGAATGAAGGAATGTCTCTGATGGCCAAAGTCTGGAGGAAACACACAGCTATGACTGGAGGAGACCACGTTTGTCTCTGTCCTGGCATGGAGTTCTGGGCAGAAATAGACTGTGGCACTATACTAATACCACTGCACATGTATAGGTAGAGGCAGTGGAGAAGAGTGTCTTGGAAACAGCTCTTTAATACACTTTGCTTTGAAAGAATCTGCTAAATTCTAAAGCTTCAGGATGTACTATGGTCACATTTTCATGCAGTAGGCATATTTATTTATTTTAAAGAAACTAGAGTCAATTGAAAATTCACATGACTCCAGGACTTCAACATTTAGGAGATCCTCCCTTTTGCTACAAGATTATATGCTAAAGGGACGCACAAATTTAGGACACATTTCATCCAACCTATGACAGTTATATAGCTGCCTTTCCTTATACAAGACTTCTAAAGATTTATTTCTTCTATAATCCCTACAGTACAGGTCAAAAATAATAATATAAACCCCTAAGTAAATAATTAATAAAATAATAAATATGTAATCCAATTAAACAACAACAACAACAATCCCCCCAGATTATCTTCGTGCTTGAGCTCTTAACCATTTCTGTATTTGTCCTTCAGATGGCATGATCTTCAGGGTACTAGCTTAATTTCAGATTTATTCAGCAGAGAGTACATAGTCAGTACAGACCAAAAGAACACATAATAGCAGACAGATTTTTCGTAGATGCGAATACACATACCATGTGCAATTCTTAAATAACTATAAATCTGAATGCATATATGGTTACTCACAAATTTAAAATCATACTTGTAAACAAATGAGGAGAGACATGCACCTGTAATGCTATCATCATAGCATCCATCACAGGGTTATGCAAATGGATTAATTTTTTGTATGTGTGTGTGTAGCAGAACAAATAACCACAATCTTAGATTAACTCTTTCCAAATAATAAAAATCTTACTATTAACATGACATATTTAAATCCAAATGGACAAGTTTATGCTCCCTTCTGCCCCCTTCTTTCCCTTTCTCACTCCCTCTGTCTGCCTCTCCCTCTCTCTCTCACTTTACCTTCCCAACGGCACTATTTTATTTCAGAAGAAAACTTATGAAAATTGTTGAAACACACACTACAAAGCATTTGCTTTTTTTCCCTCTTTTTTTTTTTTATTTTTTTTTTTTTTTTTCAGCAGATAGCCCCCAAAAAAGGCAGAGATGTCAAAGGCTTCGAGTCCCCCCTTTGACATTCACGCAGTGCTGAGAGTCAGCCGGGGTCTCAGCTCTGACAAATTTGCATCTCTTTGAATGTGACGCTTGAAAAAAGCCAGAGCTGCTAGATTAAATTTTTTTTTTTTTCCGTCGAGAAAATGAGAAAAGCCTCTATCTCTCTGCCGAGTCTACTGGGAAGATCTTTATTCTGATTCTTGTTAGAATTGTTTATCACCCTGACAGACCAGACTCGGACGAGATAAAGGCGCTGCTCCATCACGGGGCCTGACAGTGGTAGGACATGCAGAGAAATGAAAGGAGCAGGGGAAAATATTATTAATAGATGCCGACTTGATTTGCCTCTATGGCACGTCAAGGAAGGAAGAGAGGGGGGAGCCACGGCTTGATTGCAAGCCTATGAAGTTCTGTCCAAAAAAGAAGCTATTTTTCATTAAGTGATAGAAGGGCTTTTTTCATGTTCTTTCCTGAGGAGCTGATAACTTATGCAGTTTATTCTAACCCTGCTGATTTCTGTCAGGGAAAGAAAACTCCTGAAAGATGGCTCCAGCTCATCCTTTTCAGAGAAGGAGGCTGTCTTGTCAAAAATGGTAGCAAAGCATTAAAGCCCTGGCCTTGACTCCTGCAAGGTCCCTTGGATCTGATTGGGTGCGCATGTGTCGGTGAGCATCGGGGGGCCGGGGGAGAAAGGCGTTATTATGTACCCACTATGGCCCTCTGAGGGAAAAAAAAATCTAAATACATATGCAGAGCAGTGCTTGCACATACTCACATGCACACATGTACCACATACACAGAGGCTTTGTGCATTTGAGCATACATGCAGAAAAATTTGTTCCACTGTCTAATTTCTCTGCAGTTAGTGGAGATTTGTCTGATATGAGCATGTGCTGAATTTAAGGCTGGGTGTAAAGTTAGAGCAGCCTCATTCAAAATGAATGTAAAAAACAACTAGCTCCTTGCTACCTCTTGTATACCAGGCCTCACACGACCGGCAGTACCAGCTCAGAGGCTCCTACAGTGAAGCTGACTCTGCTGCGACTGTTAAGTTCTGGGGCAAAATTACCTCTACATGATCATTATTTTTCTTAGGTTAGGTTTTTTTGGACAGGGAAAATAGGAGTGAGAAATACTATTTGTGTGCATCAAAATCATGTTATTGTTATCCTTGGATCCTTCACATTTGCAGCTCTGGTCATTTGGGGCAATCAGTGTAATCACAGAGTTGGATGAACACAGTTCCTACCTTATAATTACCTTGTTCTTCACTAGAAAAGGTTGTATTTGATCACTATCCTAACTGAATTTAGAATTCTTTATAAATTAGCTACAGGAGAAATGCTTGCCTCAGGTCAATAGAGTAACTCTGTTTCTGTGAACATGCCCTTCAGGATTGCTTCCTGTTGGATCCATCCTACAACATGTGGAGCATCTTGAGACAAGCTACGAATGCTGCTGAGCTCTCTGCTTTCGGTAGCATGGGAGTGCTTAGCAGCTCAAGGGAATTAGTCAGCACTTCACTGGTGGAAAAAGTGTGGCTATTTTCCTGGAAAGCTCATGGACAGTCTGAGTGCTAGGCAGTCCACTTTCTCTTCCTGTTTCAGATTTTTCCTAAAGAGTTCGTCTTTCCAGTAAAACCAATAAATGCTTATAAGGTCCCAGACCTTTTCAATTCAAGTGTCAATAAAAGAGGAATTACTGATACTGTATGTAAAAAATGAAAAAGGTTAAATACCACAAGGTAACATACCCCATAGTGATGTGTCCATAGAATCATCTTCATCTTCTGTTCCTACTGCTGTTTGTTTCCTTGCTTGCAGTATTGTATCCAAAGTTAGAGGGAAAGTTTTGCATTTTATTTTTCAAAGTGTTTAAGAAAGGCCTATGGTATTTCTGTAGCTAACTCTCTGCTCAGACTCTCTTATACATTCTGTGACACAGTCAAGTTTGGTACTGATTCTTTTTGAAATGTAAGTGTAGATGATAAGGGATGACTGCTTGGGGGAAGTCCTGAAAATACCACAAGCAGGAACTACGCAGAGGCTTAGGTTAAGCTATGGCCCAGTTTGGGGTTAGGTAAGATTTTTACCACCTCCTGTTTGGGTGACCTTTCTTAACCTCTCCTGAATACTACTTTTGATCCACTGTAGCTTTTCTGTTAAAGATCCTAAGCCTGCCATAAAACATCAGGCAGCCTGACGTGCCTGGTAGGAGGATTATGAACTGCTGCACACTAAATGTATGTGGCATAGATATCTGTATGCTGATACAGGACTAAATTTGAAAACCCAGTTATCCAGCTGTATATTTGTCATGGTTTGAGGTCAGGGCCCCTCCCCACCCGAAAAAAGAAGAAAGAAAATAAAGCAGAGAGACTTATCGATTAGGAAACGAAACTAGAACAGCTTTACTAAAAATAATGAAATNATTTCAGACAGACTTAGTTGAAAAATAAAAATCATAGAACAGAATTGTTCTGTTCTAACCCAAACCAGGACAATATTCCTTACTACATTGTGTGAGAATCCTTATGCAAATCAGCTGGTTGAAAATTAAGGACATTTTAAACTACTTCTGAATGATAATTTAGTTATTGTGGCGTAACAGCAATAATTAAATATAAGGGTGCTGGAGAGCTTGACCAGGACGACGGAGGGAGAGACCAGACTTTGCTCAAAGGATGCCATAGTGAGTAGAGGGAATCTGCAAGCTGAGAAAGGGAATGCAGCTCTCAGGTTGATGCAAATACACTGAAAATCATCAGGTTGTGTCTTTTCTACATGTTCTGTATTGTTTATTTACTGGATTTATGCCTGTGAATTTCCAAGAATATTGTGGATGGTGATTTGTTCTGACTTTAGAGGCTACACAAACATTTTGAGAAATCATATATTGGCTCTGTATGAGGAGTCTTCTGGTAAAACATAATGACCAATTGCAATAGATAGCCCAATTTATTAATAGTCAAATGCTAGAAGTATCGGATGAGCTCAGGATGATGGTATAATTGATTCTGTACAAAGCAAAAGACAGCATACACACATCAGACAATGAAAGGATTGGAGAAAAGAAATATGACTACTTTATATAGTTTACAATCTGAAGGCTATTGATGCTGAGCAGCCCAGGATCACACAGAAAGTCTGTGAAAGTCTTGAATGCTTGAATCTTTAGTCCCAGTTCAGTTTCTTAACCACAGCACGGCCCTTCCACAGCACAGCTCAGGGTGTTCCAGGTCTGTTTTGTCTGAGCCACTCTCACCATATCACATTCCATTGTAATATAGACATGCAAAGCCATTTTGAAAAGCCCCCTTTTTTATGACTACAACTAATTTATCCAAATTCTATGAGAAAGTATCATGACGTAGGTGGGGATTTGCTTTTTTAAAAAAAACCTGCTTTTGTTTACATTGCTTCAGTGACAAAGAGGGATATTGTTAATGCAACTTTGAGAAAGAAGATTGAGTTATGCATCCCTAAAGTCTTCCATTTGCATAGTTTTAGAAAGTGGATATATTTGGCAGAAGTTCTCTTTATTCAGCCATGGGCTTGGCACATGCCAGAGTACAGAGGCTGAGTGAGCATCAAGCAGCAATTTAAACTGAGAAAACAGATGTGCTTTTGCATTTTGGTATGTGTGGAGTCTCAGACTACCATGAAAATATCTTTAGGTAATCAGCACACTCAAACTGCATAGTTCACATGTTGAAACCTTTGAGTTATGATACAAAAAGAAATATTTTTTTTAAAATTTAATTCTGCTACTCCAAATTAATTCAGTTTCATGGATAATTATAACTGAATATATGAGGATTCATTTTAGTTCACATAATCATCCAGAAATTTGGGTCCTTATATACATTACGAAGATCCTTGAGTCTACAAAATGGGAACGAGAGAGGGTGACATCACAAGATTTTTTCTCGTAGTTCCATATGAGTAGACTTCAAAACTCAGAAGAAAGAATTTTTCTTCTGGTATTTCAGCAGTTCTAATTCTGAGTGAAAGCCTACACAATGTGCAAAAACTAAAGAAACAGTAAGACAGCTAAGCAGTGTTGAACAAAGCAAAAAATATTTTCTTAGAAATCAGTTCAAATATAGACTAAAGAACTGGTGATTGGAGTGCAAAAATTAACATAAGGGATTTAAGACTTGGTCCCATATCATTGGCAGAATTCTCTTGATTTAAATACATGTCAGTTCAGGTCAATAAAAGGTAATTACTTTTTTGTATGATAATGAGTATGAAATCCTGAATAATGTCTGGAATGTGATTTTTTTCTGATTTTTCTCTCAACTAGGTGAAGAAACTTTCAAACCCCTCCTGAACATGTTCCTGTGCAATCTGCCCTAGGTGACTGCTTTGCAGAGGTGTTGGACTAGATGACTCCAGAGGCCCCTTCAAATCCCAGTCATTCTGTGATTCTATGATTCTGTGAAAATACTAACTTTTGTATTATTATACAGTCTCTTACTAGATCATGTTATGTGAGATGATCTCAAGTTGTTCAAGCAGGCAGATATGCTGTTAAATCATTATTCCTGTGTAATTATGGGAAACGTGCATTTGTACTTCAAAATAACTATTGATCTGTTAATTTTTTTACAAGATTGTGTCAAAACTAATACTAACAGGTTCATAGCACTAGATTTTTAACTGAAAAAACAATTGTAGATTGCTTCAGGACAATCTGCAAACAAAGCTTATAAAGAAAGAGGGAAAGTAACTGTAATCTTACTAGCTGGCTAAGTAAAATGCATCTATCCAGAACAACTGTCCAGCATGGCTGCTATTGTGACCATTTCCTCTTTAATTCCTACATTCATCAACCTGTTTTCCCACAAAAAGTTTTGCATATATGGTTCTTATTTATAGACATGGTCCTAAAGGAATTAATTAAGGTTGGTTTTAGTATCACCTGTTTCTAGGAGGGAGTTAATCCTTCATAACTATTTATCTACAAATTTCACCTTTTTCTCTCTTTCTGAAGAGGTCTGCAATCAGACTGCAAGTTTTGCAAAAAACTGTCAGTGAAAATGCCTTAGCAGATTATTTTTGCCTATTTCTGACAATTGCAAAGATTTCAATAGATGTAACAAATGTAACCATCCATCACATCTGGCTACTTCAGTTCCAGCAAGGACCAGGTCTAACCATGCCAGTTCAGAGAAATGTATGTACAGGTCTATCTATTTCTGCATAGTGTAGGTTGTAAAGGCTTCATTTGTCTCTTCTGCTTCAAGAACTCATTGAAACTTGATTTAAACTTTGTTTCTCCCCACATATCAAATATGGAAAGATCATTCATTTGTTTCCAAAAAGATACATGTTAGGGTAGCTGAAGTGGCCACAATATCCAACCTCCCACTCCAAAAATGGCATGAATAGAAAAATTGTTTAAAAACTATTTTAAAACCATTTTTCAGTATTCAAGTAACTAAATTTCTTAACTCATCAATTTTAAGTGAGGAAAGACTGACAATGTGTGTGTACTTTTTGCGGGGAGCAAAAGAGTGGGGGAAAGCTGTCCTTTGATTTTGGTTCATATTCAGGGAACAGCCTGGGTTAATAATTTAAAGGTAGGAAGTTAATTTATGCATCCCTGAAATCCTCCTTTTGTGCACTTTTAGAAAATGCATACATGTGACAGGATATCTCATTGTTCTCGGGATGTGTTATCATGTATATGTGGAGTAGCTTTAGTGCGATATGAAATGCAAATTTGCCTCACTTTGTTCTTACCACTTTTATGAATATTAAAAATATGGATAAAATAATTGTGAACCCTTTTGGAAAAGGTCTTTAGCTCCTAATTTCTATGCTATAAAGTTTCTATACTGATGCAGTAGAAAAAAAAATTGAAAATTTTACCAGTGTATATTGGCATGAATGTAAGAAATTTAATTGAAAATTTGCTTTTTGAGTGCACTCTGAGTGAAACTTTATGATGGCATGAAACCCTAGTGCCAATAAATAGCATAACAGTCTCTCAGGCCAAAACAATACAGTTCATTGTCATGGTTTGGGGTCAGAGCAGCCCTAAACCTGCAACAGATGCTGTCTGTTAACCACCCTCCCCACTCCAAGGGGAAGAGAAAGGGAATAAGTGAGAGAGACTTATCAATTAGAAATTGAAACTAGAACAGCTTTAATGAAAATGAAACTAATATTAATAATAATAATGATGATGATGAAATGGAATATATATATATGAATATACAAAATCAATATTGAACCCAACCCGCTTGATAGTAAACGCATCACCTTCAACACTGATGCTGTGGAGCAGCCTCAGACCAGGAATGCCGGGAGCAAGAAGCTGAAGCCGAAGACCACAGGCCAGAGCTGAAGGCCAAGCCAAGGCCAAGCCAGAGGCCAAGACTGAAGCTGGAGCCAAAGGCCACAGGCCAAAACAAAACCATGAGCCAAGGCCAAACCGAGCGTGCTGGAGCTGAAGGAGTCGGAACCAAGAGCGAGAACAGCCGGATCCCAGAGAGAGAGCCAGACTCTCGTGACCCCTCAGTTTCATACCGAATATGTTATATATGGGATAGAATACCTCGCTGGCCAATTTAGGGTCACCTGTCCTGTCCGCTCCTCCCTGCAGGTGCAGCCCTTACTTTCTGCAACCCTTGGTAACCTAGCAGTGACCTTGGTCTGCATACCAATCCTTGGTACTAACTCTAAACATTAAGCATTATCACTGCTAGAAACAGGCACTGTCTGTAAAAACATGCTGCTAACTTCCAGGTAGTGTAGTTAGTAAGAAGAGACTTAGCTAAAAGTAAAAAACACTGAACAGAATTGTCCTAATGCAAACCAGGACATTCATTCATGTTAAATCAAACAAAACATAGTCATTTAGATGATTTCAGACCAGTACTCCTTTATCATCGTTTGTAATAGAGAAGGGGTTAAAGAGGTAATCCTAGACAGACAAGACAGCCACACATGGGGTACTACCAGTGCCATCATTCAAAGTGTTGTAAGACTGCATCCTTCATAACACCAGTCCATCTTGATCCTCCCTGCTAAGTGGATTGATTCGATGAGAAGCCTTTATGTAATACATTTTCCACCCTCTCTAGCAGATTTCTATTTGTTAAGGGTGGCTCTAAGGCTGCCACAGTATGCCACATTTAACATTGTTAAGCACTACCTTCGTAAGCTATTCCTGATTATAGATATATATGCTAAGGAGTGCTCCAGAAATTGAAGCTATGTTAAATTAACAGAACAGACTTGTTTAAATTATTGTGGTAGACCAAAAGGCCGTGTCATTATTTTTGCATATGATTCTTTAATGTAAAAATAAAAAACCAGAGTTTTCGCTTCCCCAGCATTCATTGATGTTATACCTGTGCATTAAGTGCAGACTCAAATACTTCATATTGCAGGACAAAGAATTATGGTGCAAGTACTATTGCTCTGCTAGACTATGGAATTGGTCCTTTAATTTAATAGCAGTGTAGCTGGGAATCTGCAGACACAGAATCATTGGTCTTATTTGTTTAGATTATTCAAATAATAACATGAGTAATATTCACAGCTTGGGCTGAGATTCTTCTCTACTTACTCTTCTGAAAGCTGGACTTGTTTCAGGAATTAAACATCTTTTCCTCCATGCAGCTTTTAGACTGCAGTTATAAAGCTCTTCATCAGCATGTAGTGACTTAGCTCATTTCTTTGACAAAAGGCTGATAATCTGCACTAATGTCTTTGGTTGACTCATATGTTTAGTTCCCAACTGACTTTGACTGACACATTGAGGAATATTTGCAATATGGAAATGATGGTTGATCATAGAAGGAGATGGACAAGCATGCTGGGTGAAATCCTGTATATCTTTACTTCCATTAGAGCTTATTTCTTTCTGAGGTTGGTCTGCTCTTATATTACATTCCCT
Source organism: Todus mexicanus (assembly GCA_013389965.1). Classification (NCBI taxonomy): domain Eukaryota; kingdom Metazoa; phylum Chordata; class Aves; order Coraciiformes; family Todidae; genus Todus; species Todus mexicanus. Next base: position 10,811 of record WEIS01093558.1, read on the forward strand.
TTTCTGCTAACATAAATTTTTAGGTCTTAAACTGCTATTTCTGCAGTTAGAAGCTTCTCTCTAGACAGGTAACGCTTTCGATTATGTCTTCTTAGATATAAAGTTTCCCTTGAGTATGAACAAACTCTTACCCCTGAAGAGGAAGATATGAGAAGTACAAAAAGATCTTAATTTTTCTTTGAAAATCATTCACATCCTGTACCTGGAATCACAACCACTTAGCTAGTAATCCACTTCATGAGCAAGGAGAGGGCCATTTCCAGCTTGGACTGGTCTTTTTTGTCTCTTTTGGTTTTGGCTAGTGCTCCCTGGGGTAGTTCAGTTCTGAGCTTCTTTTCCATAGTAAACACTTGCAAAAGCTCATGCAAGCAGAATACCACATCCACATCCGACATCAGGTTTGCTGTAAAACAACTATTTTCAACAACAGCAACAACTGCATGTGAATGGTACATCAGCTTTTATTCCATGTATCAGTGTAAGAATACATATCTTGAGACATAAGGATGGTGATAAGTTCTGTACAGAAGAAACTACAAAATGTATAAATCTTTGGAGTGATGGTAATAACAGATGCCAAAGAATAGGATACGATTACATGAACAGTGAACTAAGATGCATCTACACATAAATTCAGAAAGAGAAACATTGGCTGAAACTAGGCCTAGTTTCCTTGTGCAAAGTGGTTGGAAGCTGAGAGAGGTTTTTTTAGGTTTTACTACTATTTTAGAACCTTTAAAATAAAATTTGATAAAAAGAAAACTCAAGCATAAAAATAAATAATAAATTGAAGGTAAAAATTCATCAATTCAAAGGTTGAAAACAAAGTGTTTGGCTTCCATTGGCAATTAGGAATTATTTACAAGGAAAAGGGGCACACATGCAAGGCAGCAAAGGTTTCGGGTCAAGAGGATCTTAACCGTGCAAAAATTAAAACTTCTTCTTAAGTACTTTACTTGCATTAGGCAAATATACCCCTTTGATTTCCTAGCAGGATCTCAATACTCACACATGAGAAGACTGGGTTTGCTTTTTGGAGATGATATGACATAAAAGCATTTTTCATAGCTGAGAGAAATGACTATTGGAGTTTTTGCAGGACAGATGTCTCCAAAGCATGCACATTTGGTCATTCCTAAAAAAAAAGTCAAAAAAGTCAATATGTGAAATATTTATTCCTATTTTAAACCAAATTTATCTCCTGAAGAAAGCTATATGGTCCTCCACATACATGAGATTCAGGCAGGTGTTTAAGTTTGACTAGTTTATTAGTAGTGGTTTAAAAGAACAGTACACTTAATAAAGAAAGAAAACATTAAGGAAACTGCACCTGAAAATACCTACCTATCTTAATAAGATATCTATACACAATAATCTGAAGTCTTTGGGGTTTCATGAAATCTATTTATTTTCTATTTAATTTTGAGCTCCCTCTACTACAGGAGTTGAATCTAAAGTCTGAGAACTTCAGTATGGGAACTGAAATTGATAAAAACAATAAAAAGCCAGTAATTGAGTTGGATTTGAAGTCCATCTACCTCCCTGTGTTTGCTAGGAGTTGAATGAAAAGACTGGAAAAATATTGTTCTTTTTCACTTAACCTCCCCCACCTCAAAAAACCAAAAAACAACAACAACAAAACCTCCAACTCCCAAGCCAGAAGGAAAGAAGGACTCCCTGTGTCTCTGTGGCTTCAGGGACAATTACACAGACGTATATACAGAATCATAAAATACGTGTGATGTTACATATCAGTTGGCAACGATGCAGTGTTATTGTATAGACTGAGACATAAACCTGTCAATTCAGGTTTTATTGGTAGGAGTGCGAGATGTATTGTCCAGGAGCTTGAACATGCCACCCTGTGCCACCAGCCAAAGTCAGGGCTTTCTTCTGCTGCTTTCACAGTTTTCACACTTGATAGACTGATGTTCCCTCACTGTAGGTGCCATGGCCTCCTTCTCTGAGGTTTTTTGCTTTTGATAAAGATAGTATTGCATAGAAGACTGCTCGTGTTTCTTAAGAGTTCCCGTATTGACTGTAAGAAACTCCTTTAGGTGCTGACCTAAAACAGATGCTGTGAGCACTCTTTTTTTCTACTTTTTAAATGTTTTAATGGTTTGTGTATTTGAATTTTACTAATCTTTTAGTCTTCTCATTACATCCTGCTTCTCCCTCAGCTGTCTACAGGGGAGACATGGAGAGATAATCTTTCCCTTACTTTCTCTCCAAAGGCAAATTAAAAGAAAAGCATAGGAAAAATTGTGTACCATGGTGTGACAGTGGACACTGCTCTGCTTTGTCAAGACCTGTCAACTCTGTTTCAATTGTTGTACAAGAGCATTGTGCTCAGATTGCCTCCCTCCTCTTTGGGAAGGTGCAGTGATCTCTGGTTCCTTGGGTGTCACCATTGAAATGGCCATGAGCAAGGCTGAGAACATGACTTGGGACCCAGAAAGGTGTCTGAATGTATAAAGATCTCAGGATGAAAATAAAGTGAAGATAGATTCATCTTCACTATCTTTCAAAACACAGTTACAGAAAAGAGATCAAATTAGATTACAAGAAGACTGCAGAATTGGAAGGCCTGTAGCCCAGATTTCTGACACTGTTAAATATTACCCTACATTTTTATCACCTCTCCACAATGTTTCCGTTCAATCATGGAAAATACAATGAAATAAAAAACACATGGTGGGATTTTAAAAAGCATTCATGTTTTTTTCAGATTCTCAACTAAAAGTTACATTGACAACTGGCTGAGAAAGTTTGATGTGCCATAGCTCAGTCTTTTTGAGTCACAGAATCTCCACAGAACTTACCCTCCCATCGAAAAAGGGTATTACATCTATTACGGAAAAGGAGAACAAAACAAAGGCTCTATAGGCACACTCAAATCTGCCAGGCCATGAGAATTTCACTTCCCCTCAATGACACTTTGCTGCAACTGTGGGCAGCAGATTGTGTTTGGATTGTCAGGGAAACAGTCGGGCCATTATTGTTGTTGTTTAATTTTTGGTGGTTGAGGGTTTTTTTCCCCTTCTAGCCAAAGTATTAAAAAAAAAAAAAAAAGAAGGGGAAAAAAAAAAAAAAAAAGAAGTTGATTTCTTCAACAAGCAGCTGCAATGACAGATGGCTGATGAATGCACTACCAGCAGTTCCAATGGAACTCGACTCCGTGGGAGTCGGGGCACCGCGCACCTTCCAAAGGGCGCCACGGTAGTCGCTTGGGAAGGGGAGTGAGAGTCAGAATTTCTAACCATGGTGAAAATGTACTGAAGGAAGAGAACATGATGACAAGGGGTGAGAAAGAGAAGGGAGTGATTGAGATCCATCCAGCTGAGTCTTTATCCCCAAGGATGAATTAAGATGAAATAGGGGCCCGAAGCCATAAAAACTTCAGGAGTACTTTAAACATAATGCCTCCTCTGCTAAAAATTATCATCTTAGCCACCCGCTTGCCATTAGGCTTTGTTGATCTTTCTTTCCTAGCCCCTAGATGGGCAACTCCTCTCTCTATTCTTTCCATACATTTTTTTTTCCTCTTTTCTGTTCCTCCTTTCCCCATGGCTATCTCTTCCTAGCCTCATGATTCTGTGTGATTGTGAAGGAAATAGCTAGGCTGTTGCTGCTTCCTGATGCCTGTCAGATGACTCCCATGAGTCTTCCTTAGCACCCCAGGGTCTGGCAATCCTTGATCAGTTCCTGCCAGGTAATCTGCTGCACAGTGTTTTCCCTTGTAGTGCTCAGACTTGAAAAAATTATTTGCCCTGGGCAGTTATCATCTCTTTGTCCGAAGGTGCCCAGCTGAAATGGGTAGTCAGCAAAATTTATGACCTTCTTCTATCAGGACCTCTGTGTCAGGTGTGGAATTTCTTCTCTTCCTGCCTGTGAAGTTTAGGTCACTGTGGAGGCAGAAACACAACAGAGAAGGAGCTCAAGTTCTACTCTCTGAAGGGACTCCACAGGCAAATATAAGTAGACAAATTCCTGCATCAAGCAGAATGTCATAATCTGCAGGACCCCCAGCCTGTCATGGTCCCCAAGACAGCGTGGTTCCCTCTTCTTCACCTCACTGTGTGAAGAGTGAAATAAAAAGAAAATAACTGGTGGCAGCTGGAAAAGCAGGCGGGGTTTGCAACTGGGCTATAGGTAAATGAGGAACAAAATTCCTGAAGCAGCAAATGTACTGTGTAAACATAAACAATAGCAACAAGCAAGACACATATTCCAAATACATCTCCAGTGAGAATCAAATATGTTATATCCAATGAATGAGGGGAGGGGGCTGGTGGAAGAGAATGGGGACCTATTATTACTATCAAGTCAAGTCAATCAGCCAAGTCTGCAAACAAAAGCATTTTCTGTCTTTTTCTCTGTCTTGTTGATGGCCTCCCCTTGTCTCTCTTCCTTGGCATATTTTCTGCAGCTCCTCCACCCAGCAGTGGTTACATACATCTGAATAACAGCAAAGTTCAAACTCTAAAAGAATTGTTCTCCTGCGGTTTCTAAATGTTTTTTCTATTTCTTTTCATTCATAATCCTGGCAAAAGCAGTGTTTATCAGGGAGTGTTCTACATCAGAAAACTCAGGTGTAAGACTGTTTACATGTGTGTATTTGTGAGTGCTCACACGTACATGAAAATATGTGACCAAGGAGGCAAGAAAATGCTGCTGCAGATCTTTAGCGAAGTAAAAAGTACTTCTTTTAAGTAAAAAGAAAGGATAGATTTTATTCTTGTACCTGCACATCACTAACTAGTGCTAGCACACACACAGATGGTTTTTTCTGTATCCCCAAAATCACAAAGTGGGAAATGAAAAAGGGAGGAGGAGAAAGAGAGAAGTGCTGGAAATGATTGTCTCTTAGGGTGTTCTCTAATAATGAGAAAGGAGCCCCACTTTGAACTCTTGATTCTTTGCCAGAGAACAAAAACCTTAAAGCATTTTGCTACCTTTAATTGTATTACTCTTCTAGTAATCAATAAAGATAAAAAAAGGATCATTCTATGTACAATATGAAATCACACAGAGTCTGACTATGTGGAGATAGATTCCACTTATCTGTCTCTAGGGGTAGCTTCTCTTGTAGTAGAAAACTCAATTTTTATTTGGATTTTAAAAATGTTTCAAATTATCCAGTCAATGCTACATGCATATTAAAAGATTTATTACCAAATATTCTCATCTTGATGTACTGGATCTATGCACCCAATTCCCACTAACGTTAATGGAACTGCATCAGTAAATCCCTGCACATCAAAGCAAGACAGTACCCATAAGTACTGCAAATACATAGGTAGCTGGATAAATAGCATAAAGATTAACCACCGCTGGTATTACTCTTTTTTTTTTTCTTCTTTGTGTAAACATTGCTCTCGTTTTTCTAAGGACTCAAGATGCAACATAAGAAACTAAAGGCGTCTGGGCCAAGATCCCCCACACTTCAGCGTGGGCAAGCGGCATCACCCACTCTAATTGAAGGGGAGAGGGAGAGGGTGCCTCCACAGGGTGACTCAGATTTTAGGTGGGCTGAATCCTCCCTGGAGGTGCCTGTTCCTCTCCACTGACTATTAACTGGGGGCGTATAAAAAGCCGTTAATTTAAGTACCTGAAGGGAGATAGGTTACATCAGGCCTTAAAGTATTAAACCCCCATTCTTATCCTCTGGTAAGGGGTGATTCAATGGTTTCACCTTAGAGAATAGGCTGCCTAGTCTGCTGGGCTGCCTATTAGCCCTTCATGTTAAAGGTGGGAAGTGAGATGGAGAAAGGACAACCGTCCTATCTCTCTCATTCACACAGATACTAAAAAAACACATATACACCTCAAAGCCAAGATTTTCAAACATGGGTTCCTAGAGTTTAAATCTTAAACCCCTCCGTGGAATTAATAAAAAGCAGCTTGGATTTCACTGCTCCAGAACTTGAGTTTGACTTAATTATCTAACCTTAGGCATCCATGTTTTGTAATGTTTGGATCACATTTTAAAATTAAGAGAAAACCGGTGTATTATTATTTTAATATTATTAATAGCTCTATTAATTAAAACCCCTACATATATGCCAATGTAAACTGTAATTAAAGTAAATTTAGTATACTAACAACAAAGTTATATAAACAACACATAACTGCATTAGAACTCAAAGCAAATAAATGCATGTTTTAAAGTGAAAACAAGAATGAAGTAGAAAAAGTGACTACTGTATGGCCAATAATCACTTTAATTGTTAGGAGTGAATACAGCTGCTATGAAATCATGAGGAATGTGTACTACACTGAAAGATGGGTGAGGTGATTAGAGTACAGACAGACTAATAAATGATAATTAATAATACCTCTTCTGAAACTTCCATTTCTTATACTTAGATCTGCAAGTGCCTTACAAAGGAGGCATCATTAGTCCCATTAGGCAGAGGAAGGAGGAAGAGGCACAGAGTAATGAAGTACAGTGGCCAGAGTCACCCAAGGGTATGGCTACACAAACAAGTTACCGCAAGTTAAATTAGAGTATAGATTAACAGAGTCAGATGCTCTGCTCTAACTTTCTATTTGCCTGCTTTTAACCTGTGGTAAATGAAACCCAGCTTACCTCAGGTCTAATGAGAGGGCAGAGCCTCCTCTCTGGCTGCAGGAGATAAAAAGTGAGTACCTAGCTCTGTAAAGACATACTGGCTAACTTGCTCTTATGCCACCTCCGTCAAAAACCTGGCTAGTCTGTATTTGTGAGATGGCAGCGATCATTTTGTGAAGCTCTGCTAACGTTGGGATGAGTGTGATACATAAATGGAAAGGGTTGACAGGAAAGGAACGATACAGGGGGTGAGATACGTTGTGCAGTTCAGCTCAGAAAAGTCAAAATCTGGTGCAGATCTGTGATGTGACAGTAGGGTTCCAGGAAAAGCAGGTGGTATGGGAACGCAGATCCCCATTAGGACAGGGCTCAGAGAGAAGGGCATCAGTCATAGCCAGAACCTGCATTATTTAAGGCTTTAAAATCCAAAAAGACCAACTTAAAATCAATCTGCCACTTCAGAGGCAGGCAGTGTGAAGAATGCAGTGTGGTGTAATGAGTTCCTGCTGGCTCACAGGGCTGAGCACACGTGCTGCCGTGCTCGGAGAGAGCAGCGAGCAGTGCTGAGCAGCCTGGCTCTAAGCTTCGCTAAGAGGGTATTACAATAATTGAGCTTTCTGGTAACAAGGTCTGCGTTGCTATATTTGTGATAGGCATGGGATAAACTAAGCGTGCAGCCGGTGCATGCAGCATAACTGGAGGAGGGAGTGGGGAAATCTTCTTTGACACCAGAACTGGAAACCTGGCTTCAACATAAGCAATGGCAAAACTCCATTAACTTCGGTTTGAGCCTGTGCTTGCCAGGTACTTTTCCAGGAGGGCTGTGGCCTAACATAGTAACAACATGCACTCAGCTCACCGTCTCTGAAATACAATTCTTTGAAGTGCAGGGGAACACAATAGAAATAATTCCAACTAGTACCACCACTGGCTTTTACCAGTTCAGAGAAAAAATTTCTCCAGCTGTGTGAGGACACTCCTCTCCTCTTGGTTGAAATGGTTGAAATAGAAATCGGGATGTTGGTGGCATGAGATTATATATAATTTTCATTATGTTATTATATCTTTATTTTATTTTTAATCTCTTTTGATCTGTCCCAAACTTACTGCATTTCTCACATTGCAAAACCTGGGAGAAGATCTGTCATGGACTGCATTTTCCCACATGCATTTTCCCATGGCTCATTTATATTCTGAAAACCTTCTTCATCTAAAATCCAAAATCTTTTGTTCAATTGCTGCTAATAAGATCAAGTCAGAAAAATCTTTCACTTTCAGTGCTCTTCTGTGAGTCTCACGTTTGCCCAGGTTCTGAATCAGGCAAATGCCTAAACATTCAGTTGGTTGTAGAAACTGCAGGGACATGGCTCTTCCTGGCTCATTTGCTCTCTGTGATCCACCTCACATTCTTTCTCCTGTTTTCTGGTTGAGCCTTGATGCAGTAAGTATGTTTAGAGAAATCCAAAGAGCTACAGATGTACAGAGGAAAGATATTCTGGGGTTATTCTGGGGAAATGCTATCCTGACAGAGCTGAGCAGGCAGCTGACAGAGCTGAGTAGGCAGTTCCTTCACACTGTCAGTATAATGGCCTCCTGGGCTTTCTTCTTACAGCAGAGTCTCTGGCCAGTCAATGAGAGGGTCAGGCACTTCCAGAGCCAGGTCAATGTTTTGGAGACCTGCTATACTCTGTGCCAATGCCTGCTGTGTTCCTGGGAAGCCCTGCTCTTACATCAGGGTTTTCAGCTGACAGATTAACATTAGGTCACAGAAACAGGGGGCCCAGATATCTCTTGTGGCTTATACTATGCTAAGCTTAGGTGGTAGTGGAGCTCGGGATTTGAAGATCAAAAGTTGAGAGTTAGACAGGATTTAGGTATGCAAGCCTTCTCTGTATCGAGCCCTTTGTCTAACCTTTTTGGCTAACATCATTTACTGCTTGAGAATAGGCATCTTGAAATTCTGTGGTCTGCAGTGTCACGCACAAATTAGAAATGGAACATACATGAAAAGAAATTCTTCATAAATAAGTATATTATATATAGAAACTCATGTGTATATTTATGTGTTTGTGCACCTTGAGCAAAACAAATGATTTTTGCACAAGTAAAAAAGCATTTTTTAAAAAAGAATGTGTGATATCTATGTGAAGTCTACAGTCATAACAGGAAACCATGCAATTTCTGCAGAAAGATTTTATTTAAAAAAGCAGAGTGCATCTCATTGACCTACATTCAGCTTCCCCGGCATACACTGTACCTGCAGAACTTTTCTGCAGAGATACATTGTAGATACAGATCAAAGGGAAATGCTGGTGTCAGAATTGTCTAGATGTCCCTTTTTGGGCCTGAAAACCTAGATCATTGCAGTGCATTTGCGCTGACTTTGTAACTTTAATCAACCTGTAAACAGTTCCTTGGACTGCTGTCTTTAAAAGCCAGGTAGGATGTTCGTGGGGATAATGAATGTCTGTATCTACAGAGGAAACAAATGAAGCTCTCTATTGCCTCAGAATTAAAATATCTATTTTTACAGAGCTGTATGAGTTACATTGTAGTATATAACAGTAGCAAGATAAAGTTAGCACTTATGTTAAAAGAACTGCAATCTACAAGCAGCTAGATTCATCCTGTTCTACATACAACCTAATTGTTTTTCAGAATATTTGGTCCCCTCTTTAAAAAAGGCCATGCGGGTGTTCAAACATCTCGTGTCAGGGGTGCTGGATTTTGTTGCATGCACATCTGTGTACTCTGACTTAGTCTGAGACTTGACAAGTCATTTCTCACAAAGGTCTGGATTCACAAACGTGTGGGAAGGTGTCTGGAGAGCGGTAGCATGACAGAAGGAGGCTGCAAAGTGTATCACTGACCGTTGTAGTGCTGAGTTTTTAGGCACCATACTGCCTGGTGAGGGTCACACAGGGATATGCTCCAGCTCCCTTTATGCAGTGCCTCAGTGGGTATTAAAGAAATGAAGTTGATAAAGGAATCATACAAACAGGTGGAAGGCCTAAGTTACCCTTCAGAAATTTTGAAGCATATAAAATACAAGCTAGCTACTGATCTACTTGGTGTCTGTCTCCCTGTTGGGCAATCAGGTATTTGTAGACTGTAGCTTTTTCAAGCTTTTTCATTACCATTTTCAATGAGCTGAAGTTTTTACCACGTCTCCAAATCTGTAAGGCCCTGGGATGCAAATCTGAACTGATCTGAAAGCATCCTGGAACTTACTCTTAGAACAAATTCTGTTCTTCAGTGTTGTGTTCCTGTCCTGCCATTCTTATAGGCTTAACCAAGCTCCAAGGTCTTTCATCAACCCTTCCCCTTCCCCAGAATCATAATCTATTTTTTTAAGGAGTAGGAATTATTTCATGCTACTTATGCATTATAAACATTAAGTAAAATAAATGTCATTGTTAGTTCTCTTTCTACATGCAGTACTACAAATTCTTCCTCCTTGCCTTCAAATATCTGCTCAAGACAGCTTGAATGTCTCCTGACCTCTTATGGCTAGTCACAAGACAGATTTTAATTTAATGAATCCAGCTTCCCTTGAACCTCTTTCTTGAAGCTACACTGGCAAGCTTGAAACTTCTGCCAGAGCACAATACCTTTCATGGGATTGTCCTTGGGTCACTTAGACTTTACACTTTTATGACCTTTACACATTTGTTTGTTGCTTGGTACCCAATATGAAGACTACCTCATATGATCTGTGTTATCTCACTCAAAGGTAAACCAACTGAGAAGCTGGCCATCCATGTTGCTAATGTAGCATGTAGGAACAGTAAAAACATGTCCAGGTGAACTAACGAATGGGAATTTACTTTAGTGTACATAAAGGAAATAATCTATCATCAGATAAGTCCACATACTTCATTTGTACTGAGTCAGCTTAAAATCAGGCACTGAAGATTTATGTTAAAAAAAGAGTGGGAAGGGGACAGCTCCAGAAAATAGGGGAGTGGGAGGAGAACACAAGTACTAGAAGCTTTATTTGGGAAGTAGTTAAGATAGCAGAACAGGGTAAGAGAACTAGGAAAGGGTTTTTCAGAAAGGGTGTCAAGACAGGAAGGGAAGATTGCATCTTGAGAAAGACCTAAAAGCTCCTGAA
>WEIS01093572.1:0-17708 GCA_013389965.1 Todus mexicanus
AAAATAAATTAAAAATAAAATCTTGCAGAATCTGGCAGTCAGCGATGCAAAGAGATTTATATCCCCCTATTTTGTAGCTCCCATTACCCAACACAGCACTTGTTATAGTCCTGTGTGAGGTTCATGCACTCTGGAAGATGAGAAAAGGGCCCTGTGAAGAACATTGCCACAGTTGTAATTCACAATGTCCAAGTTAATGTTTTTCTGAATTTAGAAACTTTTTCCCATTAGTTCCTTCTCAAAAAAACTGTTTCAGAAATAACTCTGACCATGTGTTCTTGTCACTTTGCAAGTTCTTGGCCAATGTACTTCAATGTACAGGAGAAAATACAGACCGACAAGAATGTTTTCAAACAAACGTGGAGAGACTGGTTCCACATGAGCATTCTTTGAAGTGCCTAATGCAGGTTGGGTTTGATGACCGATTAGCAGAGTTATAAATGAAGTGAAATGCATTATACTCGTTATAAAGAAAATTAAAACATAAGTTGATGTAACTGTATATTCTAAGATGCTTGTACTCATAGTGCATGACAGGCAGTCTGAGCTAGGATCACAGAAGCACAGTTAGGGGATCTCTGCAACCAGTGAAGTATATCTTGATCCGTAATTGGAAGTTTGACAATAAAATGTTTATTTTCTGTATGAACAAGTTGATTGCTCTCTACTGGTTTGGAAATAGAAGAATTTCATTAATTTTTCCTTTTCCAGATGTTATTCAGAGTTCATGGAGCGCTTCAGCAATTGTAGCAGTCCTCCAGTGCTGGAGAAAAGATGGATTTGGGAGAAAAGTGTAATAGGTTTGGTTTAGATAGATACCGTGTATTTATTAAAAGTTCAGGAAAGGTACTGACTTGACTTATGTCTTCAGTCAGATCTGAGTTCAGTTTTCACAATACTGTTCTCATTTATCCCCAATAATTCTCTCTTTTGTTTTTCCTTTTTTCTTGAAACCTTCAAGGCAACAGAAAATCAGGTGGTTCCAAGGTTACCCGTTGGGCTAATTTAAATGTCAACTGGCAGAACTGTGCAAAGCACCAGGAGATAATTGAGTTGAATGGAAATTTGGCCACCTTTAGTCATGTACGTGTAACAGACCTTGACTGTGCTTTAAGTAAATAATACTTTGCCAGTAGGATACAAAGAGAGGCAATATGAAATTCCACATTGTCAGAACTGAAGGAGATGGTCTAGCATGACAAATTTTGGGCCACTTCCAAACTGTGTCTAAAAAGTAAAAGTCCTCCCCTCGTAATTCAAGCTGTTTTTAAAAAGCCAAACAATAAAACCCCCCACTTGATCACCTTAGAAAGGAATTAATTAATAACAACTAAGGTAAGCCATGAAAGCTAGAACACATAAGATGCAGCTGTGGGTGACTCTCCTCTCAGCTAGTCTGNGTAAGGTGCAGCTGTGGCTATATATGTAGAAACAAGTGTGACTCTCCTCTCAGCTAGTCTGATATTCCGCTGGTATGGGTACTGGAGAAGGAATCCACTACCAGCAGGCAACAGAAATGACTGTGGGACTTCTGTTTTGTTTACCACCACTCATAGAGTAGATTATCTGGCACTATTAAAAAATATTCTAATCTAATGTAGTAAATTCAACTAGGGTAGTTGACACAAGAGCTTGGTAATAGCGAGTTTCCTTTGGAGAGTGCCAAACACGCAAATGAAAGTAGCGCCTTGGATACACGAACAACAGATTGTTGTGACAAATTCCCATTAAAACGTGATCACAAGTTTCATAGACAGCAGATTGTGGTAGGTCAAGTCCTTTTAAAATTTGCCCTAAATAACGTCATGTTTTTTGATATTTTATTTCCTTAAACTTTGATATTTTCTAGTTTTTGTTACACTAGATTAATATTTGCCTAAAAAAATATAAAATAATATGTAACATCAAATGTGGCTTGTTACATCTGTAAGCACAGTCTGCTTTTAGTTTAATGGCCCTGAAGTAGAAATCCTTTCTGAAATACGATAAACTTGTGTGGCATTTATTAAAAATATTAAAGTAACTGTACTGGCTGGAAACCTTTTCTCCCCTTCTGAACTCTCAACTATCTAGGTTTTCCATCGGGTATGTAAGAAAGGATTTAAGGCTTTTGCTGGAGGCTGATAATATTGTATTGCTGGATAGTTTTATATTTTTCTTTTAAAACCTGTTCACAAAAGCTCACCATGGCAGGAATATCTTTAAATAGCACCAAGACTGGAAACAATGCAACTGAAAGGCGAACAAACAGTTCTGGAAAGCACATACTTAGGGGGAGTTCTTTGTAGGTCAGGAAAAGCACCTGTATTTGAAAAGAGTTCTGCTGACTTGATTTGCTTTTATATTCCAGGGATCTCTGACAAAGTTGTTACTGTTTGGAAATCTTAAAGAATTTAAACTGGAAGCTTCCCTGTGTCACTTCAAACATGTTTTCTTGCAAAATACACTGACATCTTTAATTTTTGCCCTAGATTATTTTAAAAAAAATAAATAATCTTTTTACCATCCACTTTGCTATCTGGCTGTAAATGTAAATTCAGATTTCTTTCAGCCACTGGGGAGGAGCCAACAAAGTGTCTTAGGCAAAAGAATAAATTGAGGATGTACTACTAAGTGAAGGTTTGTCCCTATGGCATGACCACCCATTATCCTTTGGGTACTATTGGGAAATGAGGCTGAAGTGTCTGCATCACATCATGTGGAACAGGTCACCTTTTCTTTTAAAAGAAAGCCAATTGCCGTACCTAACGACGCTGTTCTAAGCTTACGCTTTTCCTTATTTACAGACTGCCATGCGTGTGCAGGCTGCACCTGCAGTGCGTTGGGAGCCCCAACTTGCATGATGTGAAGTTCAGTGTCTGCAGATGTTCTGGCAGGACCAGGGAGGGGCCTTGGGTGCAGCGTTTAGCATGGAAAGGCATAGGCTGGTATGATTACAGACAGTTCATCCGTCACACTTCTCCTTTAATGGATGTAGGCTGTATAAGAAATCGGTCTCGGCCAACAAAAAACCGTCCAGGAAGACATGCTATTACTAAACTTGCTTACCTTGGCAGTTTCCCTCTTGTGTATTTTGGTATTTGTGCTAGCCACGGGAGTTCTTCCACTATGTTTAGAGTTGCATAAGGGTTATTTAAGCAAGTTTGCTTCATCCCAGGAGCTGTCTGACCTCTGGCAATCAGAGTGTGCTCAGTGGTAGACCATGGTGGAGAGGATTTTTAACAAACCAATAATCATGAATATTAACAATTTCGTTGGTTTGGATTCCTTAAATGTTTTTGTTGTTACGTTGCTAGAAGTGCAGTGTGTGCCACATTACATTCGAGTAGTAAAAAGTCCATTAAACCACCAGAAGAAATCCTAGTTTCCCTGCTGTATTTGTAATTCATGTGTCTCTATCTCCATCAGCCTTTAGACTGGAGGGAGTACTTTAAACGTTCTCCAGCCGCTTCCTTGCGCGGTCAGGGGAAAGATGCTCTTGAATAGTCTGCTCACAGATTGTGTGGTCTTCACTCTACCTTAAGCTGACGTAAATGCTGTAATACCTGCTGTCATTCTGTAGGACGTGGCAGTGGAATGGCTGTTAATTCTGGAATCAGTGCCAGTCAGCTTTAAATGGGTACCCCACCATTTGAGTTGGGACATAAGGGTGGTGGGCATATGCCACTTATCCTTTAGCTGTGTTAGTCTGGTAGGTCACAGAGGTTTGCAGTGGAGGGGGGATTTTTGGCCTTACTTGACTATATTTTGATACTTTGATACGCTTTTGGCCTCGATCCTCACCAGACCTCTGCTATGTCTCTTTCTACACCCAATAACTTTATAGTTTTATTAAGGAGCCCTGGCATTCGTGAAGATCTTTCTGCGGCATGGTTTCTTCCTACACAGACTTTTCTTCTTGTAAAGCTTGGGAGGAGTTGGTGAAAAATCTTTACTGTACAAAAGCACAAAGGATTTACTCCATGTTGAAAATGATTGTCCATTTTGAACCACATTTGTACGGATAAATACCACCCTGTTACAGTTGACAGAACTGAGGTACAAAGTGATTCTTCACCGGTTTTGGTTTTTTTAAATCTTTTACCTTCCTGTGTAAGCTACTATGCTGATTTTTGAAAACCTTAGTTTTCTCTGAAGAAAGTTGAGAGAAGAAGAGAATTTATCTCAGAATTTCTCTGGGCTCCCAGCATGTTTAAATAGTCTTGGCAGCAGGATGCCTCTTCTGGCTTTATTCCATCAAAAATCTGCTGTCTAGTAATCTGTTGTAATTCAGTCTGCTTGAAATTGCGGGGAGGATTGCTGAGAGAAGTGCTAAGTGCGTGCCACCTGCTCCCACAGTTAGGTGCTGTGAGCATTCAGGATGAAGAAGAAAACGCTGTGGAGAGCAGTGTTCACGGGAAGAATAGGATTAGTGGGTGAGCATTCCCCGTTCTTTTTTAAATAATGCGCATGTTGCATATTTACATCAGTGTGTCAGCGGAGGGAACCTGTGAGCTTCTTTGGCTCATGTCCAGAGTGAAGAAAAAAATCCGTAATGTACTAGGGCAAAACACTGCATTTTAGTCTGTGCTCCAGATGGAGGCCCTTCTCTCTCCCTCCCTCTCTCTTTTTTAAAACGTACTTTCTTCTAAGAGAGGAGGGTGTACTCTGGTTCTTTGATCAATGTAGAGCATGTTCCCAGCGTGAACCTGTTTCTTTTGGGTGACGTAGGCTTCAGCAGCAGTAAGGGTGGGCTGAAGTCCCCAGCCCTTGGAGAATGTTAGGAAGTCTGAAGAACTTCCTTCCATTCAGTGCTTGTGAAAGAGTACATGACAACTCTAGAGAAGATGCTGCACCTTACTTTGTTAGCAACACTGCATCCGCAAGAAGGACTTGTGAGCCAGACTGCTCCAGCGTGGAAGCTGTACCCCAAGCAGAGATGAAAATGGAAATCTTGCAGAAGATCTTTTGGTAGTTGTGTAGTGGTGGAGATACCTCCAAGCAGACCTCACGCTTTTTGTGCTAAGGGGCAACAAGAACTTTTTTGCCTTAAGAAGGAAACATCTTGGACATTTAGTGACTATTAGAAGGAAGCCCTTTAAGGTTGAAAATTTGCTTTGGCAAACTGCTTTAGTGCAACAGAAATATTGAACAAACATCTATGTCCAGGTTAGCCTGTCTTGATCCATTTGGAATGTTCTTAACTGGATGGGTTCAAAGGGAGTAGGTGGGAAAGTATCCGAATTTAAACTGGAAGTTTAAACAAGAGGAAGAATATTGGAGCAGGGCATTTTGAGTCCAGCTCCATTTTGGGGGGTATATTTAGAATTGTTACTGGGAACAGGAAGTAAGAGAAGTGACTTTGTAGGTGTGTCATTATTAGCTTGGTGCGCAGACAGAACACTTTGCTCTGTTCCATGCAGTGTATAACAATCAAACGTTATCTCATTGAGTGCTGGATTTTGCAAATACAATCCAGAGAGGGAAGCCAGCCGGCTGAAAGCAGCACCTGCATTCCAGTGGCTGGCGCAGATCATGTGATGGAAGTTATAACCCAGGTAAAATGTTAATCACTAAACTTGGCACACTTGAAGCTTTTAATCTTTTACTGCAGTTTTCTAGGGAGCGGCAAGTTATGGACAACAGCCCAGAAAAACTGAAGAAGGAGTTAGAGGAAGAGCTGCAGCTAAGTAGTGAAGACTTGCGTAGCCATGCCTGGTACCACGGACGTATTCCTCGGCAGGTACGTGGGCTTTGCATTGCCGAATGTGCTTTGAGCTTTTATAGACAAGCAGAATTGCACTGAAGTACTATACGCGTCTGTAGTATCTGCATTAAATTAGTTTATTGTTTATTCATGGGAAAGCTGTGGCATTTATCACAACTTGGCATTAAACGTGGCTGAGAAAGGATTCAGGGCAGCCACTAGTGGAAAATATGGATATTTCAGGGTTTGTGTGCACTGAATAAAGGCAAAAATGGAATTTAAGCTTTACATGAAAATACTATGCCTACATACTACTCAAACACACTGACATTAATTTGGTTCGGTATTCTTAAGCAAAGTTAAAATGTCCAGGTTTATATTTTTTCTTGAACTTGGAATTTGGGGGAGAGAAAAAGCCCCACAACAAAATCTATTCAATAACTTTATTTTGGTGGTTACAAACGTAGTTACAATCTGTTAAAGCTGCCCTTGGGTTGGAGCGGAGGTTCCCAGGGCACCTGGAGCTCCCCCTGCGGGCCTCCCTCCCTCCAGTGTGTGCCGGGCTCCCCCCGAGCTGCCTTTCACCTAAATAAGGAGAGCAGGCGCGGCAGCCGCAGATGGAGATGTGTAGTTCATCACATGAAAGGACGGACTCAAAACGAAAACAGGATTTCTCTGGCTCTTCCTAGTGCTATGTGGTATTCACAAAGAATAAAAAAGGAAAGCTGTTGTCACTTAAGGTAGTAATGAAAGGAAGCTTCAGTGTGACTGGCTATTCACATGCTTTGAACTCTAAAATCCTGAGTCATTGCTTTCCCTTCATGCCCTGTTTTATATTGACAGACTAGAAGAAACATTTCTGCTTCTGGCTGCTGGGCATTCCAGATCTCTGCTGTGGGATGAGCTCTTAATTTTAGAAATGGAGGAATCATTCCTCTACCACACTTCATGCTTTGCTTTGTATTTCTGGCTTTGTCCATCCTCCCAGAGCAGCCAGATGAAGAATATTTTGTTGCAATGTGTGTTTCGGCTGCTTGTCTTGTAATTCTGAAAGTATTTTCTTTAATTCTCTTTCCTCAAAGGTTGCAGAAGGCCTAGTTCAGAGAGATGGAGATTTTCTGATTAGAGATTCTCTCTCCAGTCCTGGGAACTTTGTTCTTACCTGTCAGTGGAAAGATGCCTCTCAGCATTTTAAAATCAACAGAACAGTCCTCAGACTCAACGAAGCCTACTGCCGTGTTCAGTATCAGCTTGAACTTGAAAGTTTCGACAGTGTCCCTGGCTTAGTTAGATACTATGTCGGGAATCGCACACCAGTATCAAAGCAGAGTGGAGCAATTATTTTTCAGCCTATCAACAGGACTGTGCCTCTCAGGTGTCTAGAAGAAAAGTACGGTGTAACTCCAGTCCAACAAAAAGAGCTGAGTATCCCTGAAGGAAAAACAGAAACTGCAAAAAGGCTGAGTCTTGGTATATCCAGCATGCAGTCCCCGGAGCAGAGCATACCCAGAGGAAATCTTCTGAGGTACTTGTATTTTGCTGTCCTTACAGAGGGAAAAGAACAAACTCTAATAGCTCCTGCTGTAGGTGGTGTGAATTTTCACTCTGAATGTAGATGGAAGACCAGACATGAAGGTTTATCGATTTTTAGCAAAGGGCTTTTCAGGCCTTCCAAAATCCTTTGCTAAAAACCAGCGAATCCACAGAGTGGGAGCAAAGGTAGACTCTGGAAGCACAACGGCAGTGCAGCTTGTTCTTCAGTGCCTGCCTTGACAAATCTTAACTGATATGGGACAAAGGATCAAAGCAAGGTCTTGCTGCTGCTCCAGAGAAGTCTGTCGTTCCTTATTTGGTTTGATATTTAATCCATGGGATAATGGAACTAAATTTCAGTGTCCAAATCAAATGTTTCATTGAAAAGTCTCAACATCCAGTGAAACACCCTTGTGAATGTTGCAGGGTCACACACGTTATAGCCCGTTTCTTTTCTGCCACAACAGCATGAAATACCTTTTATTCTTACAAGCTCCCCAAGTGTTAATGATAATGACTGCTAATGATCCTTGCACTGGTTGTGATATATCCTGGTAATTAGGTATGTATATTAAGAATGTTGCATATACTGCATTGGTTTTGTTTGCATTTTTGTTTACCCTAGAAACAAAGACAAAAGCGGTAGCCAGCCAGCTAGTTTGGATCATGTTCTGGAGAAAAGATTCCCTTTAAAGGCTCACCAGTCAGAGAGCTATCTGCTAATAGGTATGTTTTGTAAATAAACGTTTCCCTCCTAGAATCTGTGTGTACCCAGGTGGTCTGTTACACTTCAGACCAAAGTGAGACTGTTGAGTGTTCTGAGTACTGTATATACAGTTGTATTTAATGGCCAGCGTAAGCTGTGTTAGCATACTGCTTGCTCTTTAAGTCATTGGAACAGGGGTTTTGTTTATAATGTACCAGCTAGTTGAGTACCTTAGCACACAACTTAGTGGGCTTCCACACCAAACACATGACAGCTGCCATTGGCATTCATGCCTTTGCTCACTTACGCTTTACAAGAACCGACCTGTTTCACTCGTGTCATTCTGACAGAAGTCTATTAAGTGGAAGTGGTGTTTCATGGAAACCCTGGTAACTGCTTTTTCTCAGGGTGAAGTATACAGATGTGGTAGCGTTCCTCACCAGGAGAAGAGCACTGCAGTTGCTTTTGTACTCAGTTCTGTCCTTCTGTCTCTCAATCCTCGCCCCTAAACATTTTCCTGCTCTATGGTTCCAAGGCCACTGTCATTGTCTTCCTCCAGTGATCCAAGGTGTGCCGACTCTTGATCAGTTGTTGATTGTGGCTTTTTCTTCCTCAGATTCTTCAGGGGTTTAAGCAATTGTTTGCATGCTAACATACTGTGTAAGGAAGCTTGCAGTGATGCAGCTATTCCCATGTGGACAATTTAGTGTTTGATTTCTAAGGCTGCTAGTCATTTTGAATGCGGTAGCTGTTAGAATTTATAACGCCTATTGTGGAAAGACTTACCGGGACAAAGATAATACTGAGTATTTGTTTAGTGAGACTGTATTTTGATAGAAAGGTTGTATTCCTCTGTTTAACAGTGGGATGGACAGACAGTAATAAACAAGTTTCTGTCCATCTGTAGTTGAATTTATTACATTATTCCAAACCACAGCTGCAAAAAGTTTCATTTTGGTGCTTTAGCAGTTGACCTGAAGAGTGCTGCTCTGCATTTTGTCATGAAGTCCTCTGAGCAGATTCTGGTATCAGAGTGCTTGAGAGTGGCAGCAGGCTGTCACCTGCAGATTTTGTTGTTTGCACAAATTGAGAGCCAGCTGGAAACAAGCAGTAAAGCTCACATGCTGCAGCTGGCCACTTTGCAGTAGATACCAGCAAATGCATGGAGAACTGCAAATTGGGAATGTCTGATAGAGGGTTCAGTCCTATATTGGATGTTGAGGTTTGCCTGTGCAGCGAGTGCCAAATGAGGCAGGAATACACAGAAGTATGTGGAGGTGTTTCTCCAGGTCTACAAATCAAGTACTGTTCAGCAAAAAGGTTAGCATCCCTGAAATTCCTTTGTGCCATACCTTATTACGGGTTCAGACTTGACTTTGGGAAGCTTTTCTTTCATCTCAACTTGTCATTTGCAGAAATGACTCATCTTTTATGTGGTGTGGCTGGAAGTTTCTGTTTTTGTAGCATCGATCAGGTTACAAAGACAGCTCCTATTCCAAGCCATGGAGCCTGTGCTGCTCTGACAGTATAGCCTATGTATGCAGCAGGGACTGGAATTGTTGTCAGCACTACCACAGAATAATATTGTGGTGCAGCTGTTCTGTGTATTTGGGATTTGGGGAGGATCAGCAAGCAACTGGAATTCGCTGGCTAGCTCATTCCTCAAAGTATAATTTCATAGACATTTTCATCAGCAAATAATTGACATGATCTGACCATATTTTCCTCGGGAAATGGCATTAAGAGATGCACCCTGTGACAGGCATCAGGAATTGCTTTGGTCTTCTAAAATACCGCCTTCTCTTGCAGGTTCAAGACATCCATCTCGATCACCTGAAGCAGATGCAGACTCCTGTCCAGGCTCTCCTGCGTTTAGAACAGGCAGTGAACCTTCCCTAAGCCCCACAGTTGTTCAGAAGGTCCCTTCAGAGTCACAAGCAGGGGAAGCTCTTAGAGGATCAGACAGTCAGCTCTGTCCAAAGCCTCCACCTAAACCAAGCAAAGCACCCCCAATGAAGCCCCCAGATTCTCCTTCAGCTTCCCGCAGTTCAGAGGGACACTACTGCGAACTAAGCCTTGCCAGAGGTCCTGCAACCGCGAAACAACGTTTATGTCAGAAAAACAGCTATGTGGAGCATCTGACCTGGAAGGAGAGGGGAACGCACTCATTCAGGAACTCTGAAACAAACTATCTGATCCTGGAAGATGACCTAGGAGTGAACTCTGCAGATCCTTTAGAAGTTTCAGCTGAGATGGCTGAAGACGACAGCATCTTTTCTGCACCTGTTTTTGAGACAGTGTCTAGTTTTAAACCGAATGATTTTGAATCCAAACTACTTCCTCCTGAAAACAAACCATTGGAAACATCAATGTTAAGAAGAGTTAAGGAGCTTTTCACCAACAACAATCCGAAGATTATTGCACAGCATATTCTTAGAATGGACTGCAAGGTAAAAACAAAAGTTTTCTTCCTTTTTATTTTGTCTTGTGCAAGTTTAGACTTTTTAAAGATCTGATTTGGAAAGACTAATGGGTAGGTTTGCAGCTAATGTAAGAAGTGTATTATAGATGCATTGACTTGCTTGCAGGAATTTTTAGGGGGTTTGTTTTTTTGTTCCCATTGGAAGGACAAGATGGAATCTTTGGCCTACAGGTCTCCCACCATCCTTGACTTTAGACTCAAATTCTCAGTGTTCCACACAGCTTTTTAACCTCCTGTCAGTTGCTGTGTATCTGTGATTCAGCTTTTCTTCTCCACTGGAATGTAGAGCTTTCTGTGCTGTGTGGGAAGAACTACTCAAGGCAGGAAATAGCTGCTCAGCTTGCAAGGGCAAACAGTAGACAGGCGCTACCTGGTTGTTGTGCTGCTGGGCACAGTGTAAGATGTTCAATGGAACCCAATATATTTAACCTTGTAACGCTAGCTGCTCTTCCTATCTTTGTCTGAGTCTCTGTGTTACAGCTGGATAGGTGGTGTGGGAAAACAGCTGTCGGGAGTTGTGCATTTCTCTCCTCTGAGAGAACTGGATTGCTCGTGGAATTGTTTGGAAAGATGTAAAAACACAAAGAACTGATTTCTGCAGATGGGAAAGGGAGTGGGAACAGTGGTGCTCCAGAAGAAACGTGGCTGTAGCGCTCGGCTGGGGCTGCTGCGCTGATTCACACCACAGCTCGAGGAGGGCAGCAGTTCACTGGAGCAGCAGTGGGATGTGTGTGTGAGCGCCTGCCAGCTGCTGGGCTCCTGCCAACAGCACAGACAGCTTTTCTCCCCAGCAGTAGCGTTGGCTGCTGCTAAGAGAGACTTCATACAGACAGCGTGACTCAGAAAAACTCAGCTCCACAACTGCTTGGGCTTTTCAAAGTGACAGATTGTGGGTTCTTTACTATGGTTCCAAGAGTAGTAACAGCATCCTCTAACATTATTTTTAGTTCCAAAATTCACCTTTCCCTCCTTCAACCTAGTAACAATAACCAGTGGCTTTTAGGGTATTGTTAAAGAGTGTGTCGTTTGAAGGCATCAGGTATGCATGCCTTGGAGAAGTAGTAAGGGGTGGTTTTTAAATATGTATTAGAATTCAGTGAGCTCATTATTAACTGTCCTTATTTTAAATTCTGTAAACTTTGGAATGGGGTCAAGGAAGCTGTCCTGCTGGAAGTGTGAGAGCCTGTACAATTAAGTGAATCACTAGAGTGTTCTACAGAAAGATTTTTGGATTTTGGAGCCGCAACAGTAACTAGCTGGGACATGTAGACAAGTCTATTTTATCATCTTCATCTCAGCGCTGAGAGCCAATGACGGTCCTTCACTAGTAACTTGTTGATAAGAGCTGCATGACACCATGAGACTGGCATGTGAACTGGGCCAGGATAAATGCTGCGTACTGAGATCTGTGAGGGTGAGACTGAAGCTCGCAGGTCTTGTGGTGTGGTGTCCGTAGCTCCATTTGCCTTTTAAATAATGGCATTTCTAATAAGGAAAGAAGCACCCGTATGGTAAGTGATGGAGTGACCGCCTGCGACGTGCGTGCTCGAGGAGGCTTCGTGTGATGAAGGAGTAGCAATCAGTGAGTCCCCAGGGGCTTTGTATCACGCCTGCGTCTCAAGACATTAAACAGGTTTCTCTGCAGTGCTACGTTTTGTACCAGGGAGGCCTGTTGTCTGGCCCAGATTGCTTTCATCTTGTATCCAAGGCAGCGCGGTGATCAGGGTGTCAGAAAATAGCAGGCAGATTGGTTTGTAAATGTGTCAACATGAAGGCCTTAAACCGGGAGATAATCTCACCGTATCGTATTAAAAGTGGTTTTGCTTATAATTAGCATATATAATTGTACTTGATAGAACCAGTAGCTAATATTCTTCCCTTTAAAATGCACAGACAAATTGGTGAGGGTGTCGGCTTTCATGTCCTGCCTTCACTAGACAAACATTCAGTGTCCTCTTTAATGGCCTTTTACTAATTAACCCTTAAGAGGACTCTATGGTGTAATCCAAAAACATTCTGAGCAGTTGTCTTTTTGGAAATGAAGGGAGCGAGGCACGAATGTACATCCGTAAGGGCAAAGAGCAGTGCCAGTCTGGCAAGGATCAGGCCAAGAGCGCACCGCGGTTCTGGAGCTTGCGTAGTCATCTCCTTCTGGAAGCGGAGGATGGAAGCTTGACTATTTTGTTAATGTATTTTGGGCCACTTTTAATGTGCTTTCTTATGGCTGAGTCATACAAAAAAATCCTGTATTAGTCTTTCTGTGCAAGGCACTGAATGTGTGTAAGGTCAGGAAGTTTTTTCTTGGCTGCCTGTGTTCTACTGTTACACACTGTGCACTGAGCTCGCTATGCCCTGCACTAACCTGGAGGGTTTTTTTGAAGCAAGCTATTCAAAACTCACACGCAAATACTTGCACTTGCCAGGTGGCGAGGATCCTCGATGTTTCTGAAGAGATGAGGAGGATTATGGGAGTGAACTCTGGTCTTGAACTGATTACCTTGCCTTTTGGACATCAGCTGCGCCTTGACCTAATCGAAAGGTAAGTGTTCCTGTTACTCATTTCCAGGGCAGATGGCCAAAAGATCAGAGCATTGCTCCATTGTACTCCAGCTTTCCTCAAATATGTTCTCCTGCACGTCTCAGGAGTTCACACAGACAGACAATAAGGTAGTGAGATGGCGCAGAATGTCTTTTTGCATAGGAAGAATTCCGTAAGGTCACCATGGGGCAGCTCCCCCACGTACCCCTCAGCTCTCCTTTAAGTGTTGGGGGACACATGATGTAGCTAAGCATCATGTAGCTAGGGATGTATTTATGGAAGAGACCGAAGTTAGGAGCCTTCTGCAACTTGGGAAGAGATTAGATCATCTGGGAAAGTAAAGAAATGATCTGCACAGCTTTCTGTAAAGCCTCTGCACAAGTTAGGGGGCAATAATTAAGGTTGTCTATCCCTGATCTAGCTTTTCTCATTGTCTGATTTAGATTTCAGAAGTTTGGTTGCTAAAATTTAGGGAGTGTTCATTCCTTCATTGCCAATGCGTGTACATATATATCCCATATAATGGCATTACTGCTCTTGATAAAAAGATGTTGGCAAGAGTAAGCTTGCTGGGCACACCACGACACTTTGAACATGTGTACAGCATAACGTATTATTAACTTAATAATTTGTAACCAGTAGTATCAATTGTTTCATTTACAGGCACAACACCATGGCAATAGGAATAGCTGTGGATATCTTGGGCTGCACAGGAAACCTCGAAGAGAGAGCGGCAACGCTCAACAGGATCATCCAAGTCGCAGTGGAGCTGAAGGACTCGCTGGGGGATTTGTACGCGTTTTCTGCCATTATGAAAGCACTGGAAATGCCACAGGTAAAACTCAGTTTCCCTCTATGCTACAAAACATGGAGTTGGATTATGGTTTAACTTTTATGCCATTTCTTCAAGACTAGAGATGCTTGGAACGGAACCTTTATCACCAGCAGCGTGAATTGCGACAGAGTCAATAATGGGTGTTCTCTCTTTTGTATGAACAGGTCACTAGGTTAGAACAAACCTGGACGTCTCTAAGACATCGTTACACCCAGACTGCCATTATGTATGAAAAACAGCTGAAGCCATTTAGGAAAGCTTTGCATGAAGGACAAGATGAGTGGAACAGTGAGTATGAGTGACACTGATTTCTATTCAGCCTTTTACTCTCCTGCTACTGATTTCCTGCGCAGGGAGATGAGGCAGCTGTGTTTTGGTAGCTGTGCATCTTATCTTGAAATGACTATGAGAACTTGTATAATGCCTTGTGAGACAATGAAATAGAAGGTGACGGTCCGCCAGGTGCTAGTGTGCACATACCTGTGCCCAAACCCACACTCCCCTCTTTGTGGAGCAGAAACTGAAACTCTGCAGCATCTTGCCTCAAAGACAAGAAAAAAATGTCCTCCTTCCTCAGAGGAGAGCTACTTCTGGCAGATTTTTATTTGCTTTGCCTGTTGAATCAGATGAATCCTCAAATACCAGGAATGGATGTCAGATAATTCGTCTGATCACATCAGGTGCTCCCACATCAGATTCTCTGCAGCTCTAGTCCCCAGAGGGGTGCAAGGCAGGAGAACATTGCTCTGGCCCTTTTTCTGAGAGAATGGGTAGAGAAGGAAAACCTTTTAGCCTCACAGAATGTATTGGCATTACATGGATTTTAAGTGTGTTTAAAATCACCGTGCCGCTGCCTAGCAATTCAGCAGAGCCTTCTTCTGTAGCAAATACAGTTCTCCAAAGGTAATTTGTGTTGGCCTCCCTTAACCAGTTCACTGGAAACTGGTAGGACAGGTGTATCTGAGGTAAGCTGTTAATCTGAAAGCTGGAAGACAAAGCTCAAGGTTCCCAACTTCGGAAAGAATACTGCAGTTACAATCCTTTCTTCAGTGAGCAGGTTTTATAATGTCCGATGCCGTGATTCATTAGTTACTCTCTATCCCAGAGACTGTCACTGCTCCGCAGAACAACGTAACGGTGCCCCTGCTGATGCCTCTCATTACCTTGATGGAGCGACAAGCCGTTGTTTTTGAAGGCACGGACCTGTGGGAAAGCAGCGACCAAAGCTGCGAAATAATGCTCAAGCACTTGGCTGCGGCTCGTCAGATAGCACAGAACGCAGCAACGTACAGCCTGACGGCGGAGCGCCTGCTGGAAGGTAGGGAGCAGCAGGAGAACCTGCTTCACGTGAACAAAACGTGTGACTTACACATTCTGAGGAGCGAGGGCTCTGCCCAAGTGCCACTAAAAGTCAGTGCAAGTAATTTCTCTTTCAGGAGAGCCAAGATAGGTAGTAGCAAATGTCCTGCAGGAAACTCACTCTGAGGACAGCACCAATATTGTTTAAAAGTAGACAGTAAATTATTCATTGTTATAGTTCTCCAGTAAGCAACAGAGCACACGTTTTTGCTAAATGTACTCAAGGTTCGCATGACTTCATATGCTGACCTTTCTAGCAACTGAATGGAAGTACAGTAAGGACCAAGGAAAACTTCCTGGCTTCTGTGCAATTTAAAATTCCTACTCAGGTTTTTGCAAATAAAACACCAGCCATCATAGTAAGAGTCTTCACAGCAGCGCAAGATGCAACACTGAGATCTTGACCGCTCGCAGCCAGAAAGCAACACCTTAGTAATAATACTTTGTACTTCAAACTTGCAGTGAGAAAGTCACAAGGGAAGGGACAAAAACGTAAGTATTTCTGCAGGCAGCATGTATACATCAGCAATTATATTTAAGGTCAGGCTATAATGACAATTCTAGACCATTAGAAATACGCAAAGGGTCACCTGTCCCAGTGTCCCTAAAGCTGGTAAAAAAAGCTGAAAATCCTCTCCCAATCTGTGACACAAACGGCTCGTTAAAAAATTCGTTGTGCAAAAGGAACCCAGCACACTAAAGCTTATCTTATTTGGGGGGAATACAGTTTAAAAGCCATTTCTTCGTAATAAAAAACTTCACTGATAGTGATGTTGTGCAATTCTTTTTACTTACTAGGTTTCCAGCCAGATGAAGAGATGAGTGAAATCTTCAAGACAGAATTTCAAATGAGACTGCTCTGGGGCAGCAAAGGAGCACAAGTTAATCAAAACGAAAGATATGAAAAATTCAGCCAGATTTTAACTGCACTGTCACGGAAACTGGAACCTCCTCCAGTGAAGCAGGTGGAACAACTAAGTACATAAGACTCTGTAAACTCTATTTAAATAATATACTTGAAATAACCTTAGCTTTTTTTTTTTCCCAGCAAGATGATACTGCACAAACTTCTTACATTTCACAGGATGTCTAAACTTTTAACTGCACAATGCACACTTGTTTTAAAACTACTGATTTCTAAACAAATTATTTATTTACTGTGCCACCAAGTCATTTAATGATCCCTTTTAACAGCTAGGTTAGCCCTGTAAGATCATCTTACAGCTTTTTTGCATTTCCCGAGTTGCAAAGTTTTTGACAACGCCTGGGAGTAAGAGCACTGGCGCCTTAGTATTAAATGAAGCAAATAGTGTAAATAAAATGCTAGATTAAGTATGTGACATTGCAGAAAAATTGTTGTATAATTTTCCTTTAATGAATATAAACCACTGTACATAGAATTGTGAATTAAGATGTATCTTTATTCAAAATAACGTGTGTATTTGCAGAAATACTGCAGGTTGCAGAAGCGATCCTCTATCTGTGACCAAAACAGAAGGCTCGGCTATCACTGCACCTATGAAAGTAGAAAATGAATTGTGTAGATGGTGTTGGGACAACTTACGTGGTTTTTTTTAAGACAGCATCCGTAGTACTTTGGCTTTTGCTGGAGCCTGCACAACAGCTACGCTGCCAGGAATGAATGATGAAATGGCAAGAACAAACAATCCAGCTAATTAAAATGCTTTCAGATAAGAAAAATGTGGGTGTATGTATGTACTAAAGTTGCTTCATTTACTGAGGTGAATCACTTTGGTAAGTATTTTTTTTTCTTCCTTGGGTGAAGGCAAAGCGTAAGCTGTTAGCGCCCTTCCCAGGCAATCAGCATGCACCGTGTTTACAGAGGGTGCTTCAGCACCAAATTCCACTGTCACTTACAGAACTGGTGCCTAAGCGTTATCCTCGTAAGTTGTGTAAATATTTAAGCAAGAACTATGTGTAGAGCTGCGTGTGTTTGCTGTCAGTAAGCCTACTTCTGGTGTGAGATGTTACTTACAGCACTTGTATTTGAGCAGGCCAACAGCAAAACCAGCACCACAAGGGTATTATTATCTGTTCCCCCACCTACAATCACAGCAGTGGCTCTACCACCCCACCGAGGGGTTACGCTTGCAGCCCACGCTGCAAGTCTCCCTGTGAACCTTAACAGAAGACAAAGGGGGAAGCTAATTACTTAAGACCATGAAAAGATTTTTTTATTCCATGAAAATATTCTCAACAGAGAACACTATTTTTAAACAAAGCATTTAACATTTACGAAATCAACATGTGCACAGAAAAGGATTAAAAATTACTGGAAAAGGTAAGATTCTTTAAGACAACTCACATTCAAAATTTTAGAATAAGTGATTTATAACTAGCTGTGCAAGTATAGATTTCTTTCCTATGTTTAATAACCCTCATACACGTTGCACTATGCCTCATGAAAGTAACCTGCCTTCAAAGGAAGCAAATCCTGGTTTTAGAAAAACAAACAGTAGCGTGAAAAGAACGTTTAGTCCTTTACCAGGAAGTGTTATTACTGACCCGCAAGGCTGTTAACCAGGCAAACCACAGACCCTTTAGCAG
>WEIS01093591.1:0-18047 GCA_013389965.1 Todus mexicanus
GGTCTTTTCCAACCAAAACGAATTCATGACTCTATTCTACACTGGCATAGCTCTGGTTCTCTGTTGTGCGGAAAGGTCTGTGGGGACAAAAATGAGAGAGAAGTGGAATCAATATTGAAATCTTCCTTATTTTAAGGTGAAAACGTGGAAGGTGAAATGACAGCGACAGAGAAGGTAAAGAGTACTTTAGACCCAAACAGCTCTTAAATCCAGGTAAGAAACAGGAAGTCTGCAGCAACAGCAGAATCACAGAGTCCATCAGAAATAGCCGTTAATCACGAGTCAGGAGCAAGTAAAGGCCAGAGCTTGTCAGGAAACAACATGTCACTGGGATTATGGGCAAACCTTACAAGGTAGCTGCAGTTCTAAAGGCCTGAGGAGTCAAATTGTGATCAAAGAGCCATACAGGCACAAGAGGAAACAGCATGGAAACCAGAATCCTTCTCCTAAAGGCAAACAGAGGTGAATTACAGCACACCAGATCCTTCCCAAACCACCCCCTAGGTCCCAAAAGCAATTGATGAGGACTGTGCATGTGATGCTGACTGACAAGCCGGCAAGACTGTCTGTGGGAAAGAAACAAGAGGGGTAATTTTATTGTCATGTACAGCAGGAGGGTGTAAGTAAAATCACAGCGTGAGAAAATGACAGTGTATCTGTCTTAGGGCATTTCCATACCCAGATAATCTGTGGGAGGAGAGCCAAAGTTGCTCCATTTGACAGAGGCAACACAATGTGCCTGGGAAATTGGGACTCACACAGAAGATCTGCAAGCCCTAAAACCAATCTCGTGTATTCACTGCTCCCAGAAACCAAAATGACCAGCCTTAAATATTTAGCCTTCCAGATGATTACACTTTCCTCCCTCATTACAGGCTTGGTAATGGTCTCATCTTGCTGAGCAGGCTCCAAGACCGCCACAGAGGGACAGTCCCATGCTCGGCAGCATACAGACACCCCAAGGACGTGCTCAGAGACACCGTACGAGGAGAAGGAGCACTAGCGGACATGAAGGCAGGGTGGCATAAATCTGACTGTTGCATCCCAAAGGGATTTTAGCTGGACACAGAGGAGATGGATTTTCAAGATATTCTCCTGGAAGAACCAGTTCGTTTTCAGCAGGGCCCAGATACGGGTATTTAGAGAGAGGCTGAGTCCAGAAGGAACAAGGGGTTGAGCAGGTGGTAAGTAAGAGACATGAAGAAAGGCAGCACGGAAGAGGAAGCACAAGATTTCAAACTCTGCTTTGATTGTGTTGAGCTGAAGCCAGTAGGTGGGTGTTCACGAAATGCTGTCAGAAAGATGGCATATTAATTTGGACAGTGTGGGACAGGCTAGGAGGAAAGCGATTGCTCTGTGAGTCATCAGCAGGAGATTATATATGCAAAATTTGTAAATAAGGTCACTCGGAGAGGGAATGCAGAGGAGGAAAAGAGGAGGGCTGGCTGGGCAAACGGCCAAGGATGGAGCAGGTGAAGTAGCTGGCAGCACAAGGACAGCCTTAGATGCCTCACTGAGTGGTGCTACCCTGTGAGCAGAGGGGAATAAACATACCTCTGCCAGCTGATCTGTTCCTTGGGGGCAAATGTATCATACCAGCTATCAACAAGAAACTGAGAAAGGCCTTAGAAAGAAACTGCTGGGTCCTAGTTCTCCAAGAATGAATTTTTGCCTCACTTTCCCTGAAGCCACCTGCATGGCAGCTGCAGAAACCACATCTGGAGGGCTGGGCTTGCCCGTGGACAAAAGAAACCTTCCAGCAGTTAGGGGCTGTAGTTTCATCAGAGCTTTTGTCAGTTATATTGCAAAAATACCTTCTTGGTAGCCATAGACTGGAATAGACAACGACACAGCTGTAGCTGGCAGGGAGTTATGCCGGCAAACGGAGCTTCCCCAGCATTACTCAGCTGCTACCCAGGCGCTGGAAGAGCCAAAGCTCGAGTCTGTGATGTGCAGGGGCAGGAGCAGTGGGATCCTGAAAGTCACAATTGACCCCCAATTACGGAGGCAGCCGGCCAGACGCTGCGCTTTGAAATGGCCCATTTACCTGCGAGCTCTGGCTGGAAAGCTGAAGGCAGCATGCAGAGAATGTCCAGGTTAACGTGTCGCTGGCAACGGCCTCTCATTTGTCACAAAGAGATTCCTGCCATTTACAGAGAGATGGGGGGAAGGGAGTTGGCAGGTGTCGGGCAGTCACTCTGAGAGCTCAAGACAACAAAAAGACTCTGAAAAAGAGAGAAAACATTTTGAGCTGCAGAGAAGCTCTAAGCAAGTCCAGCAAGGGACAGACAGCGCAGGACAGGCTAGGAGGAAAGGGACTGGGGGGATGCTGGGGACAGTCCAGTGGGATAACAGTCACAAGGACAAAAGGACTGTAATTAAAGGGCCTATTCTGGCACTTAAACAAGGTTTAAGCAATGTGGCTGCTGCCTAATCTGCAGCTTCAGATATCTCACAAGCTGGAAACACCAGGCCAAGTCAACAGAGAAGAGAAGGTGAGACACTTAACCCTTAAAGGGAATGGTCCTTAAAGCTAAGTGAGCTTCTTCCAGGGCCTGAGCAGCAGAGGTTGTCTGAAAGCCAGGCTCCATGAAATGTAGAGTTACAGTCAGGACAAGGCGGCCTGAGCTCTCCAGACCTCCTGCTTACCTGCCCCAGCAACTCAGAGGCTTCATTTACAAAGACAGACAAGTCTCCAAAGCACAGCTTTGTCCAAATTTCCACTACAAGACTTCATCAGATCACTCTGGACTCTGAGCCCGCTGTCTCTGCACAGTAATAGCCATTATCCCCAGGCTTTGTGTGTGTTTATCTTACCCGTCCATTTTCCCTTCAGACATGACAAGCAATTCCTGGAAAATCTGTTATGAACTCTTCTTCTCTGGACTTCTGTCACCTCTGATTGCACTCATCATTACATCCAAGCAGAGCACATCTAGAGTAGATTTCCTTGGCAACCCCAGGGGAGTATCTATTCGTTCCCAACCCTCATTTACCCCGCTCGTGGCTCCTCATACTTCCCACTGCTCCAACAGCCATACAGGCACAGGATCTAGTCCTTAGTAGCCTTCCAAGAAACTAACAAGTTTGGACCTCATCAAGGAGCTCCTTGAACTTCATCAGTGCAGTAGGGTCTGCTGGCTAAACTCTGCATTAAGGAACAGCCAAGAGGTGGGTTATTCATCACACAGAGCTGTCCTGGATCAATGCAGCACACGGGGCAAGGGGTGAACTACTGGATAAACCCTTGCTAGAAAGCCCTGAATGCATTTGCAGAAGGATTTACAGAGCAAATTAACTCCACAGGTTGAATTAGGTGGATTTAGGTTTTTTAATTTCAAAATCTCCAAAGGCCATGGTGACCCTGAGGCAGGAATGCTGACAATTGAGCCAGAGAGGAAGGCTGCAGCTTGTGCACCATAAGAGTAACCACTTCACTGCCACCAAACAACTTACCCAGCCTGGAGTACTGCGGGACCTTGCTCTAAGTAACATTTTCTTGTGAGATCCTACAGATTCTGCTTCGCTTTTTAGCATCTCCTCACTCCTCGGCATGTCCCTGGACCTTGCCCATGCATTCACAGAGCTATTACTCATGGAGTGTAAGGCTGGATGCAGTCTGCGCTATCATAGCCTGAAAAGAAGGTTTCTCTGAGCGGAACTGAGCAACGCAACTGCCAGAGCTCTATTCAGGCAACCCCTCAATTCCAAAAGGCCAAATTCTTCCCAGTTTCCATTCAAAGCAGCACCTTGTCCCCTCACACCCCTGCAGAGCAAGGGGAACCCATCACACTCTGCCCAGCTTCACTAAGCCCAGTTATGTGGCCTCAGACTTCCCGCCAGAGCCCAGGGACCATCTTGTGCTGTGGGTGCCTGCAGCCTGGAGCACCTTCAGGGATGCTCAACCACAGGGTAATTAATTAGCACAAGTGATCATTTATCAAGCAACTCTTACGAAGGTAGGGCTGGAGATGCTCTCGTTCAGGCCACAGCTACAGCATCTAGGGCTGGAGACCTTTGCACGCTCGCTCCCTCCGGCTGTTAAGAGTCAGGTGGTGTCGTTCCTAGAAGGTGAATAAATTATTATTGCAAATTACTGTGATGAAGTGGTTTTTATTAGAAAGCCAGACACAAAGGGAGCGTGCTGATTGGCTAACAGTGATGTCATACCCAGCACAGCGCTCAAAAGCAGAGATACAAATTTTCTCCTGTGTATTTTGTGTAGAATTTTCCATTTCTCCCGGCAATAAAGACTCGCCAGCAGAGCTTTTCACTCCAGGAGTCGGGTGGGGGGTCTGTACTTCTCAAGTGGCTGATGAAAGCAAAGCGGCCTTTGTTCCTCTGTCTTGCAATGAACCTGGGGCTAAGAGTTTTCACCCACAAAAGCGCTATTTTATTGCTCTGCTACAAACCCCACCACTGCATGGTCTCGGGTGGGTAACATAAAAATCGGTGGGTTTTGGCTTGCACATAGCTAAAATTATTTTGATCCCAGAGATTTTACTATTTACAAGCTGAAGCTTGAAGTGTAGGTAAAGCAACAGCCTGGGTATTGTTGTTCTGGTCCTCAGCAAAAGGTGAGAAGAGGGGTTTGGAAACAACTAGGAAGCAAAATCCCAACCAATTATTTATTTTGGTTTTTCCTTCCTGCAAAGCCACTGTGAAATCCTCCATGAGCTCCGTCAGTGAGGCAGACTCCACAATTCTCTTCCTTAATTGAACATCCTATCAAACTTCAGAAGTTTGCCTAGCAAATGCCACCACTTTAACCAGTTCTGGATGCAAACAGGCAAAGTACAGCCCAAATAGCAGAACCCTGTGTGGACAGCAAGTAGGAAAGCACCACTTGCCTCACTGAACTGGAATGAACTCTCAAATTCAAGCAGCTAGGTGAAGCTTCTCCAGGCTGTGGGCAGATCTGCAGCTCCCTCCAGCAACACCATCACAGTCCTGGGCTCCAGCAGCCACGGGCAGAGTGGAAGATTTTCCATATCTGCTGCTTTCCCTCTCTGTTATGTACTGCTGAGGTGTCATTTTTATGGCAAAGGCCAAGTGCAACATTTCCAGCCCAGGGAACAAGCTCCTGCTTGTGCTGTACAAACACTGCACTCTCCTCTAAGGAGCACAGTGCAAATCCTGAGCTGACCTACACGGCTTGCCTAGTCCCCTCTGATTACAGCTTGAAAGTCATTTGTCCTCCAAGGGCAGAAAACAAAACACATCTATCACTTGGAAGATGTCCTGGAAACCCCCAGACAGTTGCACTGCTGAAATTGGACACTGAGGACTGCCAGAGAGCTCAAGCCTAGTTAGATTCACTGTTCCCAGTCCTGGGGTCACGACTCTCTGCAACATCATCAGATCCACTTTATTCCAAGTGGCTTGAAGTTGGAAATCATTGTCTCTTATCGCCTGAAGATTTGCTGAGCTGCCTGCCCTTTGTGGCTGACAGCAGCTGCCCTCAGACTCCTAGATGTTGGATCTGAGGCTTTTGAAGTCCTGAGGGTGAAGGTGCAAGAAACAGGCATCGGGGAAAGAGAGAGCCTGACCGTGAATCAGAGGTTAAAAAGAACCCAAAGGCGGGAATCCGAGGAGAGGATGTTGTCTGGCTGAGACACATGGTCAGCATCAGCACAGGCTCTCAGGTTTAAGACCTGGAACAGAATCAAATCACCCCTTTTAGATCTGACCTCCTTTCCTGTTTGCGGGAGCCAGCAGAGAGGAGAGGGAGCCATGAATCTTGGATCCAGTCCCCGCTTTGCCGATGCACGGCTTGGCGTAACATCCCTCGTTGCTTTTACCACACTCCATGTGTAGAACAGAGGGTTATTAAAAGCATCACAAGAATCTCAAGTAAAACAATTTCAGTGTTTTTAAGAGCTCTGTTATAGCATCTCTGGAGTTCTGTCTCGGACCACCACAGACCAGAGACAGGAAGCTCAGAACAGCCTTTGGCTATTGAATTACTGTCCAGAACTGTATCAAATTCCAAAATTGCAACCACTGGCCAAAAAAAAGAAGCTGCAGTAGAACAGAACACACCCACAAAGACAGTGCAGACAACAAAATGACGAGGCTAGGCCTAACCCTGCTTCCCTTCCTCACAGAGTAACACCCTTGCCCCCACTTCTGATTTTGGCAGCATTGTTTCCCCACATGAAGCAGCCAAGCTCTGGAGGAGAACATGATCCCACCTCCTTATCACTTGCCTTACAATGAAAGTCGCTGTATTGCTTGGCTTTGGAACGAGGTTGGGCTGGGATGGATGGGCCAGCCCCTCCCTTTCACTTGAGCATGGTATTAGAATCACGTCTGGATGATAATACCCAGTAAGCTGTTCTGGGGTGATATGAATCGAAGCCCTGAAAGTGGGATTCCATTTAATTAATCGTGGCTGACAGATGAAGCTATTGATCGTCAATTGAAAGGTTCAGGATTGGCTCAGGGGATAATTCTTGCAGGGCACCCTGTGTTAGGGTGATATTTTTGAATTTCTAGTGATGTGGGAGGGAAGCAGGGAGGAAATAAGTGAATAATTGCAGCTAATTACAACTTGTGCATGCATCCCAAATTAATTTGTTTGAATAATCAACCACCAGCAGCAGCCTGATCCAAAAGGAAAAGGAAACCACTGCCCAGAGAAATCTCGATTGCTCCCATAAATTCTTCAGTCCCGTGTCCAGGACAAATGTTTTATGGAACCAAAACCCTAAATACAGAATGGGGAAATGGACAAGAATGAGTGGAAACACTCACTTTTGCCAAAGATATACAATAAATAAAAGGGGCTAGGCGAAGCTGAAAGATAGCGAGAGTGCGGCACAGCGGGTGATTCTTTTTCTTTTGCCTTAACCTTCCTCCTACTCTGGCGCACGCTGGACCCCAGCAGCCTGCCCGTCACCGCCTTCCCAGGCAGGCCATCAAAACAGGGAGGTGCAGGGTGGCTGCGGGGGGACCAGCCGTGCAACTGCTGTCACCGCAGGGATAATACAAGGTGTCTAGGCGAGCAGCGAGGGCAGATGGAGGCAAAGCTGCAGCTAGCAATCTGCGCGCTCGCAGCGACCAAGCCACCGCTCCCGGTCCACGGGATCCCCGTAATCTCCCAAGGCAGACCTGCTGTTACAGACGTTCTCATCACGAACGCAGTGGGGGTAGCTAAGCAGAGAGAGGGAATGATCTAGCAGGGGGTTAATAAAAGGCCTGACGCAGAACAAAAAAGCCTGTCAGTCGCCCTAAGATGTGCTCTCCACCCCTTCCACCACCTCCCCCCCAGGAAATTAAAAACTGGAGCCTGTGGTGTACACTGTGTTCTCAGCGGGGCTGGACGAGGCAATGGGATGTGGAAGGACAAGACGGGGCAAAGTTGGGAGTTCAATGTTTGTCCCGCCTGTTGTTTCTGATGCAATATATCAAGCGCTGTTACCCTAAAGGACCAGGTTACATGGGCTCTCCAACACTGACGAGACCAAGCCACATTTCTATGTGCTGTTGCCAGCAGCTCCTCTTGGAGGGAGTCCACTAGCTCCTGCCAGGCTGGAGGGCCAGGCTGCTCTGCCTGAAGCGTAGCCACAGAAGTCCTTGCTAGTATGTTTCCATGGAAATGGGAAGAGAACAAATGCTTGTGACTTCATACACCTTTTCCCATGTAGATTTGGACCATTTCTAACCTCCCTTCTTCCTGACAAACCTCAGGACTGGATATTTTGCAGGCAGAACTGAAACAGAACAAGAAGGTGGGGGTGGTGGGGAACCTGATTATACAAAAGAAAACCCACTATCCTTTCTAGTGAGCAGCAGCTGAACTCAAAAGCAGGTTAATCTACCAAACCCACCCTCCAAGGCAAAGAGACCTCCCCACAAACACAGCCTAGTAATTCACAGGCTCCTTGTTCCTCCCAAGTCCTCGTGAACGGACTGGAGGGAAAANTGAAATGTCTCAGCTCTGAGGTGAATCCCCCGCTGCCTGTTTCCTGCCTGTTATTGTCTGCCTTGCCCGGCGCATTGTGCGCAGGCTGGGCAGGCAGCTCGGCAGCAGCAGGAGCAGCAGGAGCAGCAGGCTGAGCCCCGCAGCCTCGCAGCGCCCTCTCCTGCAGCCAGCCGGGCACCGACCGCTCGCTGCTGCTGGAGTCCTGCTGGAGTCCTGCTGGGCCACGGCGAGCAATGGCTCAGGCACCCCAGGAGCTTCATCAATACAGATACGGTGCAGAGCTAGAATAAATAAAGCTCATCCACAGCCGTCATTTCACCTTCTGAGTGGAATAAAGACAGCAAAAGAAATTACGAAACAAAATAAAAGGGGATTTTGCTTGACTAGAACATTTCCTTTGGCCCAAAGGAAAAGCAGAAGCCCAGGGCTCCCGATGACAAGAAGCAGCTGCACTGTGCTGTGTCCCAGCCCTGCCCTCCTCAGCGTGGGCACTTGCAGCATCTGGCCAGATGTGCCCTCAAGCCATACCCTGGATCATGCACCAGCACCTGCTGCTGGAAAATGGGGGTTTTGTTTGAATATTCCTTCCTGCCACATTCACATCAGACAGCAAAACCAAACATCACATCTCTTACATCTCGCTGCACGTTCTTGCAGCTCTGTCCTGTGGCACTCCCAGCAGCACAGCCACGCCACCCCCTGCGACAACAGCCCTGTTCTGTGCACACCACCTGAGCTCAGCACGTTTGGCACCAGAGGGATTCTCCTCCAGGCTTGGGAAGATCGTTCCTTCTCTCTCTGCCACTGTGCAAACTGCATGCTGTGTGGGAGGCTGGACGTGGGTGAGTGCAAGCCGGGTTTGTGATGACAGGAGGTTGGCTTCTGCTGGGTTGTAATCATAAAATCATTGAATCGTTTGGGTTAGAAAAGACCTTTAAGATCATTGAGTTCAACCATTCCCCCAGCACTGCCAGAGCACCACTAACCCATGCCCCTCAGCACCACATCTCCACAGCTTGGAAACCCCTCCAGGAATCATGGGGACTCCACCCCTGCCCTGGACAGCCTGGGACAGGCCTGGGGAACCCTTGTGGGTAAGAAATTGCTCCTCAGGTCACACCTAAGCCTCCCCTGGTGCAACTTGAGGCCATTTCCTCTTGTCCTGTTGCTTGCCCCTTCTCAAAAACACCTCACCAGTCTTCTGTCACACAGTTGGGTGATGCTCTCTTTTTGTGTTTTCTTTTACCCTGACTAAAGTCCTCATTTCACTGTTGCCTTGCCGTGTTTATGTTCTGGAAGGCTGCTCAGGGAACCAACTGCGTACACTCATGTCCTTTCCTTGTCATACAGATACAAGCTTCAGCAAAATAAGCCAAAGGTACTTTGGGGGCACTAACAGTGGCATTTTACAACTGCTCCTCGGGGATTTGATCTCCTTTTTAGAAGACCTTCTGTCCTTGAAACACAGGCTGAACTTTTCACAGGGTATCACAATTGCTAAGCATTCCTGTGCTATTTAGAGGTATCTTTGCCCTGCTGATAGCGGTGACACGAACAGGAAAGTCAGTGCTCTCCTGCCACACCATTTACTGGCAACAGATGACACCGTCCCCTCTCGGTTTGTACCACAGAGGGAGGAGACCTGCTCCAGGCCAGGCACATCACACTGATGGAAAAATTTCTGCAACCACTGTTGCTTTGGTAGGGCTAACTAAAGGTTTGTGCATATTTGAAAGGAATCTAGACTTTTTACACGTCCTACTGGTCTCTGAACTGGGTTATTACCAGTGGGGAAGCAGCACACCCCTTTCCAGGGCCAAGTCCCAGCCTCAGGAAGCCAGCAGGTGCCTGCCGCACTCTATTACAGCAAACCACAATTCTATTTCTGCTTTATTCCCCCAGCTCTTGTTAGCAGACTAATGAGTTTGTGATTATGATCCGCCGCAGCTTGTGTCTTGAAGACATCTCTGCACCTGTCTGCAGAATGTCACCGCATGCGACACCAACTCCTGCGCGTCCTATTAATGTGACTGGCTGCACCACTGACGTATGGGATAATGGGAAATCCTTCCCTTGGGGTGGAGGATGGCAGCGCTCCCTTCATTGTACAGCAAGGTTGACGGGAAAATTCCTGATGGCCTGGAAAATCAACCTAAAGTCCTGCTCAGAGGGATTCAGGTTTAGCCCGTGTACAGCACCAACCAAACAGGACACGCGGCACCAACCAGCCCTGTCTGCAGCAGGGCAGAACCTACTCCTGCCTCTCCCCAGTACTCTCTTGCCCATTACTCATGAGCAGTACAGGGCTCACAACCATTACTCGAAGCTGCTATTTCAGTTGAAATGTTGAAAGCTGATGAGAATCTGACAGTCCATGGTTAAGCCGTACTGGAGTGCCAGCTGGGAAGTGGGTGGAAATGAATCTTTTGTCAAATAGTTAAAACTCCATTTTCTCCAAATTAATTAATTCACAAAGAACATACCCCTTCATGGATTTCACAGCTGAAAACAAAGCCAGTCTCACCTCCCCCTCTATTATCTGTCAGTCGTACCACAAAGAACAGAAGCGCTTGCTCCGTTGTTACTCATGCGATCAAATCACGGTGGGAAACAGAAAAGCCCCTGCCTTGGCTTTCGAGTCACCTGAGGCTCTGCACTGCCTCACATCTATCTTTCTAGAGTTACACCCAAACATCTGGTTCTGCCTTTTGTTTGAAGCTGATGCGTGGGGCCGTGCCCCCAGCTTTCAGAAGTCCCCACCACAGGCTCACTTGCCCAGCAGTGAAGGCACAAGTCAGCTCTATTTTCAGACCAAATTTACCTCAGTTTGTGTTAAATGCCAGGTGTCTGTTTGATATCTCTGCCGCTGTGGCAACTCTCAGATCACATTTGTCTTCCCATGGCCAAGATCCAAGGAGTGATGGACGGCTGGACGGGCGCCCAGTTGAAAGCTCGAGAGCCTCCCAGCGAGGAGCAGCTCAGCACCTGTGTCTCCTGCTGAACTTAACCGAGACAGTAACACACACACGGCCACCAAAAACCCAGCTGTCCTCGGGCTCCTGCTCCTCATCCAGCAACACGGCCTTAGTCAGGCTCGTCTACTTTGATAATCCCCAAGCCTGGCTGTCAGGTGCCTGCTGTGCCCTTTCCCAGAAGAACAGCCTGGGCAGCAACCCAGACCTGTCTCTCTCACCTTTGGCTGGAAGCTAAGTGCTAAATCCATAGCAGTCTCCAAAGAGTTATCAGCTCCCTTCCCATAAGGGAGCTCTGTTTGGGAAGGGTTTCCTCACATATCTCCCCATTTGGCACCTCAGGACTTCACTTGAAGTCAAAACCATACTCAGTAACACCTCTCAGAGCAAAACACGAGACAGTCATGGCACATCAGACTACAGCCCCACATAGCCCGTTATCTCAGCTCTGACAGCAGTGAAGAGTGTGATGCCTGGGAGAGTGAGTGACCACTCACTGGTCACCCTCTAGACACAGAGGACTTCACAGACTTGTTTTGGCCCAGGCTGCCCAGAGAGGTCGTTGATGCCCCATCCCTGGAACCATTTCGGGTGAGGTTTGACAGGGCTCTGAGCAATCTGCTCTACTTGCAGATGTCCCTGCTCACTGCAGGGGGGCTAGACTAGATGAGTTTTAAAAATCCCATCCCACCCAAACCAGTCTACGATTCTATTCTATGATTCCTTGCACAGAAGCTGGTCCAGATGGACAATCACCTTTGCTGCTCCTCCCTGAACATTATTTATACCACGCAGTTTTTGAGGTTGATGTGCAACCAAAACTGCACTTCCCTTGTAAGTCTGTGTTTGGCTAAAGCGAGCATTCTGTCAAAGAGGGTTTTGCAGCTGCCTTTCTCAGGAGCGAGCCACAGAAAGTCTCAGCATTTCCTTCAGAGATGAATGAGCTCCTCTAGACAGCAGGTGGAGTAGTCACTCACTGCTGAGGTCATCTTCCGCATGCATGATGTTTCAACTAGAGGCCAAAAGGGGAAGAATAAAGTGATGTGATAATCTGGCTTGGCCACTATTGAGAAGGCAAATTTCACAGCAGTCACTTCTGAAATCCAGAAAGCAACAGAGGTAGAAAAGGCTCGATTTGCTTCTTTCTATACTTTTGCAAAGATGAAGGAAGAAGAATCTTTCTCAGTATGTCCATCACAGAGAGGCTTTTAGTGTCTTCTCTCTTCTCCTTAGCCCATTTCCCTACCAGACCTCATCTCCCAGGGCACTGCACTGTGGGCCGTCAGTGCTATAGGCAGAACAGCCATACACAAGAGAAGTGCTTTGCTCTAGGCAGCAAGAACAACCACCCAACAACCCCAACTAGCCTGAAGATGCTGCAGGAAACCATTCAATCCCGCG
The DNA here is from genome assembly GCA_013389965.1 of Todus mexicanus. Classification (NCBI taxonomy): domain Eukaryota; kingdom Metazoa; phylum Chordata; class Aves; order Coraciiformes; family Todidae; genus Todus; species Todus mexicanus. The sequence goes on from WEIS01093591.1 coordinate 12,301, forward strand.
GCATTAATGAAGCAGAATCGCTGAGCTCACAGAATGAAGACTTTCAAAAGGAAGCCCCTGGAACCTGATCTGGTTGGTCACCCGAACAACGACAGAGCAGTTTCCTTGGGACTGTACCTGGTTTGCAGTTCACTCTCTTTTGGTTAGCTACCTCTCCGTGGCGCATGCATTGCTTAGCCTAGAGGCAACACATCCTCACAAGACTTACCCGTGCCGCAGAACTACAAAGGAAAATGGAATTTCACGCTCATAGAGCCTCAGCAGTATCTATACACTCACATAAGTAAAAGTAAACCTCAAACAATATTTATAACAAGACAGCTTGTGTTCTGGATTTCTGTGTTTTCCAGTGTTCTATAATTTCCAGAACAGAAGGTATTTTCTTTGAAATCTTGCTCACGTCATTCCCTGTACAGACAGTTTCACCATCCCCTTGTTCCTCCACCTCCTCTTTGTTTCATAAAACATTTTCTGGGTGTTCTGACTGTGCATAACTTTTCTCAGCCATGGTTCTTCTAAAGAAGTTTCTATTTCTCTGCTCATTGTCTTTTTGTGGAAGAGGTTAAAGACCTCTCCTGCCAATTCAGACTAATCTGGTTCCATGCACAGCCACAATTACTACCACTGGCTTCTTTTTATACGAAACCCTCCGTGTCTTACACTTCCTGAGACTCACAGGGAAGGAAAATACCATGGACAACATTGTCAAACCAAATTCTGTGGCTAAAACCTCTGGAGACGGATCTAGGGAAGACGGCTTTGCTAGGCACTGCTATCAACAAGTTATGTTGGTTAACGTACAAGGTAGTTTATATATTGTTAGTTTGATGAGGTGGCAAGGACGTTTTAGCAACGCTCCTTGTAACACAGCAGCAAGGTCAGGTTTGACAGACACCAAACATTTCAAGACACGTTCACTACCAAGGACACCAGCACTGCTGTTAACACCAAGATGATGTGAATGGAAGTTAGAATCTATATAATATAGAATCCAAAGTATGCATGATGAGATGCCATCCACATAACACTCACCAATCAGTATGTAAATTGGATGGATTTAGGGTAATAAAGAATATTTTGAGAGTTTTGTTTTCAGAATTTCTTTCCAAAGATAAGATCGGGCATCTGTCGTTCATCTTCTAGCTTGCCAAAGATAATTTCCTAACCTGCCACCATCCCACAAAGTTTTTCACTCTTCCACCTCTGTTGATCCAAACCATTTGCTCCAGAAAGAAGGAGATTGTCCCTGAACTCAGGCAGTCGAATTGCTCAGGGTGTTCCCCCGCATACTTGGTGCCTCACGCTTGCTCCAGCTGCTGTGTAGCCTGATGGAAGCCAGGGTGATCACTACGATCAGCACTGCGACAACCAGCAATCTGGCTCAAATTGAAAGAAACATGTAATTTTGGATCTGGATGTTCCCAGCTCCAGCCCTGGCATCGCAGCCAAGATGGAAACTGTGCTGAGTGCTCAAAAAAATGGAAGATGGCAAGGCCTTCAAGGAAGGCAGATTTATAACCACGAGGCAAGGTGGTAGGGAAAAAGAGATTCTCTGCACAGAAACACTCGCTTCTGCAACAGCAAATCTCTCTCACGTGGCGGTTCAGATTCAGCAGAACTTCCGTAGACTGGCAAGTGACAGCTTCATTCTGAGCATTTCTACTCAAACTCTCATTCTGGGTACAGTCTATGCTGATTCTAATTAAGTAATTTAAACTGAGACTCACATCTTTCCTGCACGATCCTACTTTCTGAAGTGCTGCACTACCGAGGAGCGGTTTGCAACTGCCAAGACATGAAAGCGTGTTTGTTATTAACACATCACTCTATAATTAGGGGACTTAGCAGGGGGCTGGGCATTCACATGTCCTCTTTCCTCTCTTGCTGACAGTGCTAGATGAAAGTCTCTAGGTATCCCATTAGGTGACAAGTGAAAATTAGTTTTGTGGCCAAAACTAGAGCAATTTGGCACAATTTAGCAGAGAAATGGCATTTTCTGCTCCAAAAGGACCCAGAATTGGAACTGCACGCGGTGTTATAGATCAAGATTGAGATACGCTGGCCAAGCTGAGTGGGAGTCTTACGGAGCAGAGCAGCAGTGAGTGCTGAAGTCCAGGACTGAGATACGTTGGCAGAGCTCAGATGAGGAATGTTGCCCAGTTTCTGAGAACAACACCCCGTCTGTATTTTAATTAGAGTTCCTCTGCTCATCTGCACGGCTCCGCACAAACTTTCCTCTCCTGAATTTTCCAGACCTTTATTAGGATCCACGCAAAAAGCCAACCTTCCACCTTTTCCTACTCCGCCGCCAGCAAAGACACACCAGTAGCGATCACTCCCACCCATGGATTCTGCCATTGGCCCTCATGAAATGTCACAGGTCAAGTGGCAGATATCTCACACTGATTTCACCTATACGCACAGATAAACAGTTCCCACTGTAAAGGGTTTCCAGTTCAGAATAAACAGGGCCTGTAGGCAAAGACAGGAGGCTTTGGGATTCCAGGGAGAGGTTTGATAGCAGAGAAGACATGATGAGTGAGCTGGACACATAAAACCTGAATAATCTACTTCACAAAGCGTGGGGAGCGCAGTAGGACGACGGGATTGTTGGACAGGAGAGGAGGTAACAGGACTGGAGGCGCCTGCAATGCAAATCCTGGCCCAAGAGTTGCCTAAGGTTTGTTAGCTACAGCTAAGGATTGGATACTGGGCACCACGGATATGCATGAGTGATCCCAGCAACAATAAAGGAATTCATAGTTTGGGAAAAACCCCTCCCCTTGCTGCATTGTGCACAGGCCTACAGTTTAAGCTGGCCAAAGTAGGTCAAAGGCAATGAGTTCATTTGAATATGTAAATTCAACTTAACAAGGAGCAAAGACAATTGCTTCAAGCTTGGGAGTTCAACCTAAGACAAATAAGTCTTTGGAGCTCCTTTGGGAAGCTCTGGCTTTCACCCCTCCCAGCTATTTCCTCCCCTTGCCCATCTCCACTGCTTTTCCTTTCACCTCCCACCTAATCAACATCTGGCAAACCCTCTGTTTCTTAAACTGAGCCTGTGGTCAGAAAAAATAAACCCCATAAGGTCACGGAAACGCCAACACGTGAAGGTTTGTGAGCTCTGGGTGGCTGCTGAGAACACGTGCCGCGAGTGCAACTCACCATGGCTAATTTTCAAGCAAGCAAGAAAACACATCTTTTGTCTGCCTCCTACAGACAAAGTCTTTTTTCCCCCCCCTTTTTTCTTTTTGCTAAAGGGAACAAGTTCCTTTTCCAATAAGCAAAGGCTGATTAAAACTGCCATCCCTCTACCGCCCCCCTCATCCAGCCACAAGCAGCTCATAGCGTGAAACAGCGTCAAGAAAAGGATTTCTCATACAAAGCACTTCATAGACCCAGGGAGAAGAGACAAAGGGAAAATGTTGACATTGTTTTGATTTAACTCTCTCCTTTCTAAAATCTACTCTCACCTTTCTCTTCCTACGCTTTTAAGAGAAGTATTCCAGTGAATACTCCTTAAATCAGTGTCCTACCTTTGAAATGACACACAGAAGCAATCGCCTTGCTATTTCCATAATTAAACAGGTATTAAATCGACACTTTTTACTCAGCCTGAGTCAACTCCTATGAATCCAACAGCCCTGCATCCCTCTCTATCACCTCAAACTAAAACTTGTGGGGAGCTGGGTGGCTTGAGGGAAGCTGAAGGAGCTGGATTTCAGTTCTCCGCTGATCATTTCACCTCTAATTTGGCTGCTTGAGGCAAATCTAGACCTGCATTGGCTTAAAACAAACATCAATCAAGAAATCGCTGCTTAGCTCTTTAACTGACCAGGTTCTCTGAGGGAACCTCTTTCCTTTTTTGTTTCTCTGGGCAGGAATGAAGATCATAAACCACACCTTTCAATTACCTTTGCAAGTCCACTGACAAAACTGTTCACGGAGACTGAACACCAGCAGTTTATGGAGACCGAAGAGTGGCGGTTCCTCCTGAGCAGCTTCGACGCTGTTGATGTGGAAACTGTACCTGTTTGGGGAATTAAAAAAAGACAACTTCAGTCTTCAGGGCAACGATGCATTAGCATCGGATGAAAAACTAATCACCCCAAAATGGAATCGTGGCTTAATTCCCCAAAGTACAGCTGTAGTAGATGGGTTATCTGCTTGCAGCCTAACCCTCTGATGACACAGTACTAATAATGGGGTCCCCAAGCTGCGGTAACGCTACGGGCTGCGGCTGCCTTATGGGCACGTCTAATTATGATGTTCTGTGACAAGGCTATAAATACACCCGTTCCCAGAGGTGAAGACCTGATTGTAGCGAGCAGCAAGGTATTTGCAGGTATTTTCTCTGCCCTCGCACAGTGCGACATTGCCTGCTGGAACTGGAGGGCTGCTCATAACCACGAGAGCCTCACGGTCCTGCACCCCGGGGAGTTCAACAGCATGGAAGCGAGATTTCATAACCACATACGGATCAAACGTTAGCAGGAAAAGTGCCGAAGGGGGAAAGAGTAAACCTGTTCAAATGACAAAACCTCCTGACAAAACCCACAGACCACCTGAGCAAAGGAAAAGGGAGATTACATATTAACACGCCAACTCTGGTGGGCAGAATGCAGGCTGAGAGGAGACAATCAGTTTTTCACGGGGCACTTAAGCAGGTAGTTATTTGAGGAGAAAACTATATGAAGGATTTCTAGAAGGACAGGAAAGGTGGTTAGGCCTTTAGCTTCTTTTCAGGATTCCTTTCTTAAAGATCATGACATTATAACGCTTTAGGCTCAGAAAACCAGTCGGTGCCCCTGCACACCACCCACTGCCAAGTGAGGAGGCTTCCTCTCACTCTCTCCTTCCTTAGCAGTTCTGCCCACCTTTGCACCTTCAATCTTCATTTGCTCTGAGACTAAAGTTCATAGGAACAAAAAAATAACAAAAAACACAGTGAGGAAGTCCTTTTTGGTAAGGACTAGTAAGAAAGAGAACCTCATGGGCAGCCAAATGATCCCTGAGGGGTAATCATGAACTCATGAAAATAGCTGCCATGGATGAGCTATTGACTCCATACCAATCCTTGCACCCTAAGAAGAAATAAAGCAGCCTAAAGCCTCCCGCTAGCCCATCTCCTTTACTGTTTGTTTTGTCAGTCAAAGGAGATGACAATCACTCACAACACAGAACTGAAAAAGAAAATTATCAGCTGCCTCAGCCAACGCAGTGTGGCGCGCAGTTGTCAAACTCTCACAGGCTTTGTCACAAGTCTTGGAGCTAACGCTTATGTGATTTCTAAAGAAGCCCAGAAAAGCTCCCTTTGATTAAGAAGGGAAACCTCCCTCTCGCCTTACTCCACCACCTTTGTGCTGGAACGAAGCAGCCAAGGAAGCCCTCCCCCTGCTCTCAGCACCGGCTGCCTCAGGAGGAGCGGGGGCAGAGCTGATGGAGCGAACTCACCCAGGGGAAGGCAGGAGAGAGGCCGAAAGCAGGAGCAAAGAACATACACTACGGCCAGGGCCCAGCCGCAGGTCAGTCAGTGCCTGTTTGCCGGACAGGAGCTACTCTGAGGCACCGCTGTGAGACGGGGCTGAGGAGCTGGGGGCAAGGACAACACACGGAGCCACGCAAGTGCCGATGCCAGAGGAAAGGGGCAGCGGGCGGGGGAACCCGTGGCCGACGCGGGTGCAGCAGCCCCGTGAGAGGCACGATCCCCCAGGCGGGCTGAGGCCGGGCTGGCCCCGCTCTGCCCC